>JBAMJV010002607.1:0-304321 GCA_037951105.1 Echinarachnius parma | reverse complement strand
ATTACAGGTCTATCTATATACACACAGTATATCCCTGGTCATAATTAGTTCAACGATTGACCATTCATTCTATAGTTTGAGACCCTTCCTAGTATGCTCCCAATTATTTTTCATTAAAAAAATTATAATAAGCGTACACAAGTATGAATGGTGCCTAAAACTAAATACTCAAGATAAGTCTAAGATTTATGCAGAATGCTAAGTACATGTATGTTCAAAATAAAATAGTTTCCAACAAATATACAATAAACAACACCCTTCCCCACTCCCACCCCCAGTCCCAAATTTAGTAACAGTAAACAACACAATTTAGATGCTACATGTAGCAACTGCAATATCATTCTTATTCAATAGGGATTTATTAACATCATGACTATATGAAGTCAAGACTAGAACCTTGAAGGGGGTCATAAACAGTCACATTACAAGGCAATAACTTAATTTCTATGAAGTCTCTGAAAATACAAAATGGTGGTCTTGTTTAACCAAAAATGGAAGGTAATGATTGATATTGTATTAATATGAATTGAGATTTATAAGCTTGTCACAAAGTCATGATCAACAAATTACACAATTTGATTTTCACTACACAACTACAAATTTATGGGAAGAATGAAGGAAGGAATAATTCAATACGCCTGGAATATAGGCTATGAGCACTCGGTAGCTGTCGCCTTTAGGAATTCTATATGAGCTGCATGTACAGGGAAATTGGTCTTCATATTTTATATTGACAAAGTGACAAAACGCGGGGGCTAGCCGCCTAGCCTCCTGAGCCCCTCCACATATCATTCTTAAGCTTTTCTTGCAATATATATACACTAGCTGTACCCGCGGAAATCCACGGGTTTTTGTGAGAGAAAGGCGATGATGACATAACGATACTTTAAATCTTTACTATTCCCAGAGTCATAATTTAAATAGTATAAGACAAAATAAACACGGGCGACTCAATCCCGCCCCACAACCCGTCGTTGGACGGGGCCCCGACGCATTAGGGTCCCGTCCAACGATATCGGGCCAATGTATAACAAAATCATAATGGTTTAGTACCCATGGAAAGTTATTCAATTATCCCCCATATTTTATAGAGTCCATAATTTGTTCCGCTTGTATTAAATTAGATACAGTACACTATGTTCGTGTACTTGCTAATATACAGTAGCTTCGCCGTTGAACCCCCACCCCCCCCCCCCCCCCTCCCCCGCGACTCCAATTGCCTGCATGACACATAACCCGTCGTGTCCCATGAACGTTTCATATCCAATCTAAGTTCTCCGGCGTATACATTTTGTCATATTCTTGTGAAACCCGATGATATATTCCTTTGAAGGGAATAGTAGCCGTCTATGCATCCCATAAACTTTTCATATCCAATCTAAGTTCTCCGGCGTATACATTTTGTCATATTCTTGTGAAACCCGATAATATACTCCGTTGAAGCAAGGATATGGGAGTTCCATGGTTGAAGGGAATAGTAGCCGTCAATACATGCATTGCATAATAAATGAGCAGATACCCCCCCCCCCCCCCCACCCCCAGGCGTCTTCTCTTCGCGGATGGCATAATACAAACATCTTACCACAAGATGTCGAGATTGTATAAAACTCCCCTGCTCCACCATATGATTGTCCACCCCGCTTTATTCACTTCAATGCACTTTGCACGCCCACTCAGCTGTGTACAAAGCATGTGAGCTCGCGGACTTAATACATCTTACCATAAGCTGGCGCAATTATAGTATCGTGTACGGTAGGGCGAATATATAGTGACCAGAGACGATGGTCAGCAGGTCAGTGAGCTATGCAAATAAACTACGGTTCGGTGGGGTAATTAGATGACTGCGCGACGTGTATACACGGCTGTACAGCCATTGCGCGTTGTATAACCGCAGCTAAATTGAAGTTGTCGCATTTTGTCGTCGATGCACTTACAAACACGATGCCAATCGGCAATAGCGATCATTACCATACCATCCGCGTAATATAAATATTGATATTTATCAAAACCTGGGTAGTTTCGCAACGTGTTATATCTAAAATGGTTTCTCGATATATTATTTGTTTTATCTACTCCAATTTATATTCTTACAAATACTTTTACGGCGATAAATCGTTAGTCAATGCTCGGCGTCTTAAACGGGCAATTGACATTGCTGACTTTCCCTTTTCTTCGATCTGGACGACGACCACGGGGCGGGAGCGACTCGGGAATGCCTTATTGTCCTCCGCAAAACGTATATCCTTCGATCGCGACGGTCGGGAAGTCGCCGAATCCTCGGGGTGAGGATATCTCGAGTGGGAACCATTTCGGGGTTTGAAGCTTACCGTATTAATATAATAGATTGCCCTCTTCTTTTGCCTTCTTTTATCTACATCTGTAAGTTCTCTCTCTCTCTTTTAACCCCTTGACCACGGGAACCGATTGGGTTGTATACAAAGTCTATGGGGATTTCATAAACTCGTAGGGAACGGGTTAATGTTCATTGAAGGGACTTCAATGCTCTTAGAGTGTTTACGAATCTCTCTTTTCCTTTTTTTCTTTTTTTATCCTTTTTGTTAGAGGAAAAGGGACACCCAAAAAAACATACCAAGACTCTATTCTAAGTATTAGTGAAATGACAATGGGTAGACTTTGGAAAATGTGGAAGCCCAACAGCTCAAACTATTTTAAGTGCAGACAATCTTAACAGGTATTGGTAGAAGAAGAGAACAATAACAGAAGCCTGGTGCATGTGAATGGACTTCAACGCTCTTATTAGAGTCTTAGAGGGTGTTTGGGTTAGGGTTGTTGTTTTATGCTACTACATGTACTAGCTGCACCTTTTAGTCACAGGGTGTGTTTATCTACCAACAGTGGGCCGTATGCATAAAAACAAGCAATTGCTTATAAGCAAATGCTTTAAGCACAAGCAAGAGCTTGTCAAGCAAAAGATCAAGTTCAAGCAATTGCTTAAATTCGTATGCACAAGCCTTTGCTTGTGCTCAAACCTTTTGCTTGCACTGCCAAGCAATTGCTTACGTGTTGGACAAAGGATCGTTACGGTTGTGCGAACATCGCACTGCAGGGCAACAACGCTTCGTGCCCGACCTGGCAGCAGTATTTTTTATTACGCAAATAGGGGGGAAACAGCGCGGAGCATCAGGGGGGTTTCTGTGCAGATCGATGGAAAAAAATTGCCGTAAAAAGTCTACAATAACAGGAATTTGATCACAACATAACCTCTGGAATATGGAGCTTGAAATCATCCTGAAACGGTACGAAAAATTGATCCTTAAACGCGAAAGCCCTGAGTAAGCAAGAGCTCAAGCTGGTCTGGATGTGCTTGAAAAAACGCAAGCAATTGCTTATCAAGACAAGTAAAAGGTTCGTTTTATGCATACGGTTTTAAGCAATTGCTTGTTTGGTAAGCATTTGCTTACGAGCAGTAAGCAATTGCTTGTGCTTGTAAGCAAATGCTTTTGCTTGCAAGAAATTGCTTGTTTTTATGCATACCGATTCAAGCAAAAGGCTAGCACAAGCAATTGCTTGTTTTTATGCATACGGCCCAGTGTCTAGCCCAGAATCAGTATTTCTCTGGTCAAAGATTTAGCCAGAAACATGTTTGAAATGCTGATTTGGGGCTATGCAAGTGAATGTGAATGCAAACAAAGTCATGAAATGCTGTAGAATGAACTGTTACTCAACTGCACATTTTTAACCAATTAAAAACTGTTTGGGTATAACATGCATTATCCATAGACCCTAGTCCCAAACCTAGAAGTATTTTGGGGACCAGACCTGAATGGGTGTTCGGAAATATACGGGGGCTGAGGGCGATTTTGCCCCCTAATTTTCAAAATAGCCCCTTAAATTCAGTAGGTAGCCCCTAAAATAACCATAGGGTAAAACGTTAAATATTTTGTGATATCCATCATATTGAAAAAGTAGCCCCCTAAAATAAAAAATAAATGAATTCCTGCATTGGACTTGAAATGGAGTAACCATACCCAACAGGTATATCTTAACCCATTCAGGACTGATTGATTTTGCTATTCTCCATAGACCAAAGCCCGAATATTTTCGGGACCAGTCCTGAATGGGTTAATAACCATTTGAGAATCATGGGAATATTCTACATCTAGGCACATGTACCGGAATCATGTAAAGCACACAAAAAAGTCTTGTCAAACATCATCATCTTATTTTGAACTTAATTGTGAGGTCATGGGGCCTAAAGGCTAAGGCTTCCTGAATATTTTGAGAACCCCCAGTGAAACTTTGGGCTTATGCCAAGCAGCTTTTCTAAAAAAAGAAAAATTACAGAAAATGTTGCTGATACACTATTTGTACTAAACCTGTGAAGTACTGTGGCATTATAAGACCATCATTATACACACAATTGGAACTTTGTTTGATATACACATATTTCTAATATGTATACAAGGAGATGGGCAAAAGACAACTAGACATCATGAAATAACCAGTGACAATTCTCCCTACTCAATATATAATACAAATTGACACTGCGGAATCGCTTTCATCTTTAATTAAAGGGTACCACCACCCACAAATAATATTCTTATTAAAGAAAGGTAACATCTTTAGTATTCCATTCCATCAACAAGTTCACAAAAATATGAATTGCAACGTGTGCAGAGCGAACGAATCGCCCGGGAATCTATTGTTTACAAACGTGCGTGTGAATAGCATTGGCGCACTCGCAAATGGTTGGCCCGTATGGAACCAGGAAATAGCAGTGGTTCCGTAAGTGGTGGAAATTAATTGCTTTGTTTATGAATTACACAACCCTTTGCAAAATGTTGGGTATCTATTTGATATCACTAAACGGTACCAAAACATATAATAATGTGATGTTCTTTGCCTGGTGGTCCCCTTTAATTAGAAAAGGGAAAATCAAAGAACAGGTCTTCCGGTAGAACTGAGTGAGCAACATGTATATTGCTCTCAGCATAGCTTTCTGCTTTTTACCACCTCTACTAGAACATCTTGCAATTGTTGTATTTTCTTCCATTTTTATTGCATAGCTTCGCAAAAGTTTACTGCCGTCGACATAAATTTAATTCATTTGACCTCAAAATTTACAATATCTAACATAATCAAAAGACACCAAATAAAGGCGGGAAAGCAAAAAATGCTCAATGATAGTACACAGCTCACTTGACTGCATCTGAAATATAAGTCTCCCTCCCCTTGTAATTGTTTCGATAATTTTAATGATCAAAGCAATTTGACGTTGCCAATTTGAGTACTGTGGGTAGTAGGGAGAATAGAAAAATTCCTAATTTTGATATAAAGCTCACCTTGATATCTCTGTGCATCTTGCCCTTGTTGTGCATGTACATAAGGCCTGTCAGTGTCTGTTGGCACACATAGGAAATCTGGATCTCTGCCAAAGGTCCAGTCACTGTTGGAAATAAAATATGAATTATTAACACATTGATTATGATTGTGTATAAACTTTACTTCTACATGTAGTTATCCCTATTTATTTGTGCCAGTTTCAATTGGAAAATGTCATTAACTTTTGTTGTGCAATACATGCAAGGCCAGTCAGTGTCTGTTGGCACACATAGGAAATCTGGATCTCCGCATAGGGTCCAGTCACTGTGGAAGTAAAGTATGAAATAACACATTGATAATGGTTGACACTTTATTTCTAGTTTTCCCTATTTATTTATGCCAGTTTCAATTGGAAAATGGCATTAATTTTGGTTGTGCATGTTCGCGTTCGCAAGGCCAGTCAGTGTCTGTTGGCACACATAGGAAATCTGGATCTCCGCAAAGGGTCCAGTCACTGTGGAAGTAAAGTATGAAATGTGACCTTACACCACAAAACGACCGTTATGTCGCGGTGTTAGTTTCTCTGTTATTAGCTGAAATAGTCAAATTTGGTTTAAAATATGAGATTCAGGCTTTTTGTATTTCCTGAATGACAGTATCTTAATCTACCTTCTGTGAAATTTTGATTGTCAGAAATCATGTTTAAATATGTTTTTTTATCAAATAAAAATTGTCAGATTACAGAGCTTGAATGGACGCCTATCTTTGAAGTGGCCTGTTTCTCCCTTGTTTTAAAACTGCTTCAGCCATTTTCCTAATCTTTGGCGCTCATTTTCAGAGGGTTTATCTTGTCTGAATATGACAAATTATATACCATTTTAAAGGTAATGAATTCTACTGTAATGTCATGTGAAAATCAGCATAATCTTTTTCCCTGACTTATTGGTCGTTTTGTGGTGTAAGGTCACACATTGATAATGGTTGTGTATGTACACTTTCTTTCTAGTTTTCCCTATTTATTTCTGCCAGTTTATTGGAAAATGGCATTTATTTTTGTTGTGCATGTACGCAAGGCCAGTCAGTGTCTGAATATGGCACATGAATATTAAAGTCTGGATCTCCGTCACAGGACCAGCAACTGTGGGAATAAAACATGAAATCATGAATTGATTATGATTCTTTACATACAGTAGATTATATTCTTATTTATTTCTGTTCGTTTATGGATAAATGACATTAATTTTTGTTGTGCATACATGTACAAAAGGCCTGCCAGTGTCTGCTGGCGCATGAATATTGAAAACTGGATCTCTGTCAAAGGACCAATCAATGTTGCAATATAATTGATTTGCTCCTAGAGCTGTGGTTATGTAAATGTGATGGAATGAATTGATGCAGAGGCATAAAAAAAGATATAAAAGAACCCTCGGTGAATTTAAATGGGATGTAAATTATAATCTACAGCCTAGGCCAGGTAGGTCATGCGATATGAATGGTGCAACTTTGTTCACTTTGTATTTTCTTGCCAACTTGTTCACATTCCATTCTCGCTCCCAGATCCTCTGTCTTGTCTACTAAAGTGTGAGGGAATAAATTGACAACATGCAGGCATTTGAATGTGAGCCAATAATATATATTACCCCTGGGAACAATTACGGTGAATACGTCATTGATGTAACACAAACTCTATCATGTTTATTTTCATTCAAAACGAAACAATTTTCCTTGTTATGATAATTATATAATGTAGTAATTTCCAGAGCAATCTAATAAGCCTGCACATTAACTCCGCTTTATAAATATGTGTGTATGTAAATGGGAATTGCCACAGTAATTGGGTACTATTTGGGGATGGTGAGTAATTCCTACATGTACTTTTCCATCATACATTCATCCCGAATCAATTTTAATAGTTGAGAGCTAATCAAAGAGAAATAACTTAATCAACTATTTGTGTTGAATAAGTAATTTATAACTTTGTACTTTTTTGTTTATTTTAAGCGAACTTACATACATGTAACGCGTGGACAGACAAAAAATTGACATTTTGGGAAAAACATGGTTTCAAAGTACATTTAATTAATTCCCTCAACATTAATAAATGTTTTGATTTATGTTAGGTGAGATAATTTAACTCCAATAATTTTACTTATGACTGTCTTTTATAGGGATTTGTGCCTCGTGACAAAATCATCTGTCCCCATTATATGTTCATGGTGTGAAGGCACACCATGTGTACAGCAAACAAATCAACCATATAAACATAAATCCATACCGGCACTGTGGAACTATATTAAATAATCAATACTACGTCCACTCTTTTATACCTGTTATTCAACATGTAGCCTCTTCTATTTATACTCCACATTGATTTCATTGACTTTAAAGGGATAGTTGAGTATTGGTCAAACTTAACTTTAGTAACCAAAACCTGCACGATTACGATACAAACTAATAGTTATAACTTCACCATGCTCGAAAAGTATACACAATTACAAACGACAAAGTAAAACCCCTGCTATCATTCAAAAAGAGCCGTTACAACTCGAAGTGTCAAATTAACTCGGCGCGAAGCACTAGCGTTGTAGGTCCTAATACGGGACTGTATAGTGCAGTGTGCGGTAATACGGGACTGTAGTGCAGTCACTGTGTGCGGTAATACTATACAGTAGTACGTGTATATTATGTATCGCAACCATAGAAGTATGACTCCAACACTGCCGTTGACGCAACTCGCAAGCCCCATTCGCATTCGTTCGCCTTTCGTTCACAGTCGCGCTAACACACGGAGAGACTGGTCCATGAGGCGCATATATCACTGATTTTTTGCGGAATGGAAGGAAAAATCATGATCTAAATCCACCCGGTAGTTGGATCACATATTGGAGAGTAAATTGCTGGTAAGTACTGTATCATATGTATAGTTTTAAGCACAATTAGCGTGCACACAAATATTTGGTGTCAGTCTTTTATTAGGAGAACATAGAACGCTAGTGCCTCGCACTAGCGGTTCTAAAAAGTGATACCCGGGCGTCAACCACTTTTATATGATATTTTGAAAGCAAATTTCACAACAATTAGAGCATTTGAATGGAAATTATTATTATTTCCCATGTTTTTTTCGATGATCTTTCATATGGAATTGAAATCAACCAAATCCGTTACAATCGATGTTGGGGGGGCACTTTGGAAATTACCAAAACTCAACTTGGCCTTTAAATCAAATGATCGATAAATAGCATTTAATAAGCTTGACCAAAAATAGACACTCATTATTTAAAAGATATTTTGTATTCATTGTACGCAGTATGCATAAATGCTCTACACTGTAAACTGTACTCTCTATCAAAATGTTAGTTCAGTAGTTGGAGGATCTTGGAATTTGATATGGGTCTGGAGTTCAGACTAAGCATACATTGTAGGTCAGCTGTGCCACATTATATCTTCTAGTTGTGACATGAATATCATTATGATTGATGGCACAGATAACTGTTTTTGGTTTGCACTTGTGGTATGTCCTGAATATTATATTGTTGTGGTTGTTTTATCTCATCTTTTATTGAGAACCAGTAGAGAAATGTAATACATGTAAGATATTGGTCACTCTTTATATTTACAAGTATTTAACTATGTATGTGATGTCCCATTCTTGAATCCCATCATATTTTTGTGTTTGATTTATTAATTCAATATTACATAGTTATTGTGTTCCCATGACAGAACCATTAAAATGTGTATGGCAAATCAAATTCCACTTTCACATTGCATAGCTCAGTACAGAATGATAGTATGATACATGTACATATCCATGAATTCATTCTAGGCATGTACATCACATACTGTATCAGTATGCGTCATGCGGAACTCCTGCGAGAATCAATACACCTTGACGTTTCACTAAATCTAAAGCGATGTATTAAGGGGTAGCCGTCAAGTGGGCTTGAAAGGGCACTTACATTTATATTGAATATATGAATCATTCAGTGAAAACTGCTCACATGAACACATTATTTTGACTTGATGTTCTTTTAAAGTCACTTTCATTTTAAAACAAAGCACATGTTTGATAACCTTGGTTGTTTAACAATGTACATGATTATGAATTTGTATAAATTGTTTTTCTTCAAGTGTATCTAGGGGTTGTGTCTTCAGGGGTAGCCGAGAAGGGGGCTTGAAAGGACACTTGCTTTCAGATGGACGTATGAATCATTCATCTCAAACGGCTCCTAATGACCACAATATCTTTACTTCCATGTACTTTTATTCCCCTTCTAAGAACATGCATATCTTTTTATTCATGTCTTCGGGGGTAATTACAATCTTAATAATAATTCAAAAATGTATGCTTTATTTTTAGCAACAGCCAACACTCTCTGCAAATGGCCCAGTAAATTAGAAGAAAAAATATATAATTTTCTAGCTTTCAATTCTACAACCATGTACTTTAACTATGATAAATGTCTTGCAGTGATTCACCACTACATTACTAAATTGCAATCTACCGTATTTGTCGGTGTATTACCCGCTCCGGTGTATTAACCACATCCCTAACTTTGGGGGGTTTTCCATGAAAAAACAAAAATTTGATAGTATAATTCTTGATTATTGGATGGTCAAAATGTGCCGAGAGTAAGAAAAAACATCCTTCTTTTCCAGAGAGTTTTGGTCTATGAAATATTCTTCAATTTACTGAAGTCTCTGAAGCACATTAAGGAAATTATGAGCCCCTTCCCCGATCAATCCGTAACATTTGTTGTCTGTTGAGCTTACCAGAAAACAAAACACGGAACACTATGCATGGGACTGTAGTGAATGCTAGAAGACAAACAAAGACAAAACAAAACATGAATCAAATAAGAGATGAAAAAACTGTACCTTGATATGTTTATTCCTTCTTACAAGTTCAGATTTGGTTAAATCTACCTTTGAAAATAGTAAATTCTAAGCTCTTTTTGGAGATGAAAAATTGCGATCGTTACCTTGCAAGTGGTGGGGGAAAAAGCGTGCAGCCGCGATTTGACTGAAATTAGCGATCAATCACGATAGGATGATCGCTAATTTCAGTCAAATCGCGCCTGCACGCTTTTTTTCCCCACCACTTGCAAACGTATGATCGCAATTTTTCATCTCCAAAAAGAGCTTAGAATTTACTATTTTCAAGGGTAGATTTAACCAAATCTGAACTTGTAAGAAGGAATAAACATATCAAGGTACAGTTTTTTCATCTCAGATTTGATTCATGTTTTGTTTTGTCTTTGTTTGTCTTCTAGCGTTCACTACAGTCCCACGCATAGTGTTTCATGCTGTGTTGTGCTAGTGGGGATTTTCGTGCAATTTTCACTATCTCCGTGTACAAACCGCACCCTCCTTTTCGCCGGTAATTCCGTCGGGAAAACCATGCGGTTAATACACCGACAAATACGGTATACTACAGCTTAGAATAATTCACGACGATGCTTTTTTACAGCGATCATTACTGTGTCCTAATCCAAGTGAGCTAGTGCATTATGAAAAATATATTTTAGCTCACTATCCCTCAACTATGAACTTACCATACTTGAAGGTATCGGTCACCACAATACTCCATAGAAATCTATACTTATAGCTTCTGTCTTATCAGGTAGCTTCCCAAATAATTCACCAAAAATCACAATCTTAATCAAAAGGGCCAGTGAATTATTTTTTTTTTTAAATGTAAGTCAATGTAGTCAAACTTTCGAATCTAGCAGATCCTTCGTCTAGGCAGAGAAAATTAATTCAATTATAATTGTTTTAATAAGCTTTGCACGATACTTACTATGATAAATGTCTTGCAGGGATCCCCCGCCACAGTACTCCATGGCAATCCATAGCTTCTCCCTCCTCAGGTAACTCCCAAAGTATCCTACAATGTTCTCGTGCCGACAGTCCTTCATCATCAATATCTCCTGCTGGATGATGGTGAAGTCATCACCTGGGTGGAGAAAGAATGCATCGGAAAAATAATAATAAGATGATGAATTTTGAAACTTGAAAGTACATTTATACATGTATGTTAGTGCATTGCATATTTATACCGCAACCTTATTTCCAATAACATAAATGTCATTAATCATTTATTGTTACTTCATTTTCTCTCTGTGGATGATGATGAAGTCGTAAACTGAGAGAGACAAAAGGAAATGAAATTACAATTACTAAATATTCAATAAGGTAATTTAGATAATTTAGATGAAACATAAAGGACGGCTACATTTCTTTGTGCAATACAATTCACATTCTGTTTTGTTTTAACGTTTCTACTTTTTGTCTGTTCACAGCAAATGAAAGCAAACTGTTTTGACATTTACACCGTAGTCGGTAATCTCATTTGTTGCGATATCCAATTATTCAAGGGTAATTTAAAACCAATCTAGTGAATCCAGTCAATCTACCCAGCTTGCCCAGCCATTTCAAAATAGTGCTGCCCCTTCATCACATCAATGCTGGGATTTGCATGTTTGGTCTACACCCATTTGGTGTATACACGTCTCGTTTGCCTGAAACTTTCAATTCCCCAACCATATAAAACCTAACCATAACCCAAATGCCACCCCTAATCCCAACCCCTAACCTTAAAGGGACTTGGTAACATTGTCCAAATCCGCAAAATCCAATTGGAATTCTAGCGGTTCCCTCATACCTTGTTTTATTCGTATTAACAATAAAAGCATGGGACAGGTTTCGGTTTTTTTAATTTCCCTTTCGTTAAAAAGATATTTACGATTCAATTGTTCAGATGTTCAATTACCCACTGGACCGTCAAAACCGTGTACAAAGTGAGTGTATTGAGTTAGTGAATATCACTTTGCATTTTTGCTCATTACTCGGCCAAATAATGTCCATTTAACTTGAAATTGTCATACAACACCCAGTGGACATATCAGATAACGACAATATACATTGCATCAACCATTCATCACTTTTTGCACATGTAAACAAAGTTACTAGATCCCTTTAACCCTAATCCCTGGGCCCAGTTTCATGAAAGGGTCTTATCTAAAGACCGTCATAACTGTCACATGACTATGACTGAATTACGTACATTTTCACTCATAGTCACAGTTACATGTAGGAAGGTCTTTAGACCCTTTCATGACCCTGAGCCTGAATTGTGATTTTGCTAGTGGACGAAATGGAAGTAGACCAAATGGGTGCAGACCAAACGGCAAGTTGCCAATTATGCAGGTTTCATTCCATAAATACCACTACCAGGCCAGCTGTAAAGTAACTTAAGTTTGATTGATCCTCTCAATTTCCAATTGTTACTGTTTATAATTATCTAGTCCATTCTATAATTTAGTAGAATGCTTCTAATTTTTAATCGCATCTACGTTAACTGCACATCATGCAAACCAAAATATGCACAATTGTATGTGTACTTGATATTACATTGCCATATTTTACTAGTATTGGCCATCGAGGTTACAGTATTCTTAGTAAACTCATAACATAATGCTATATAATTTTTCATACCATTTGAAGCAACCAAAGGCATATTTACTGAAAATGTCAATGTGCATTGTGCATGTCACGTACATGTACATTGTAAATGTGAACTGTATTTATTGCACGACCTTAAACAAGGCTCAACATGTATTAGCAGTGGCCCGGGGCTACCACAAATTTAGGTCAGGCCACCAAAAATGTCAAACGTACATGTACATGTAGGGGTCTGCATTAGTTTGTACTTCTTGTAATCGGATTATGGGGTTCTTTTGTTTTGTTTCCTTTTATAATTTACAAATGTATCATGCCACAAATAAAATACATACATGTATTTGTCATTGTATGATGTACATTAGTGTCTAAAATTGTAACTGTTTCAATTCCAACAGCACCATTAGTAGCAAGAGCTCCATGTACAGCCACAAGAAAGTCTTGTTTTGGTACAGCTGTCTACATTTACATTTTCAGCAGTTTCAACAATATAAATTAAATGTTATTTGTCTGGTCTACATGCACAGACGTACATGTATGTAAAGGAGACAAATATCGACAATCTTTAATTGAGCATATACCTGTCAAAATATAATCATTTGATCCTGATCACTTATAAACTTACAGTAAAACCTGCTCGTACACCACCTCCTTATAAAGACCACTGATCTTGACTCCCTAGAAAGCAATTTTCATTTACAAATGAACCTGACCAGCTGCTTTATATTATAAAGACCATTCTTTTTGTGTCCATAGGGCGGTCTTTATAGACAGGTTTGACTGTATACTGTACACTAAAATGGAGGGTAACCAAGACATTTTCTGCAATTTCCAAAGACCTTAAAGGGGCTTTAAATGTTTTTGCCTTCATTCGTGCATAACCATACTTCCTTCTTCCTTGACACAAATACGCTATATACCCCATGGTCTCTAACTGCCCCGGCTATGTAGCAAATCTCCACAAACATCCCAAGAATTTCTGCGCATGCTGGCAGGGCAATATACGATCTGTCTCTTTACATTTAACCACATTTGAGCTGCACGATAGGGAATATTTTATAAGCAGAGTATCTGGACAATACCTGCCTTCTTTGACTATTTGTAGTAGAAAATTTATTAAATATTTTACACACAATGTGCATTCTCAAAAATATTTACATGCCAATATATGACAGATAATATGTGTCACCGTCAACGGTCTTGAATTTCTCTACAATATAATGTTAAAATAAAAAATTTAACTATGTACCGGTATATGATGCGCAACTGTTCAAAGCTGAATAGTACACAGTGTTGTGAATGAATAATATACATACATGTCTGATCACTCTTTATAATGCACAGATCATTCAGTCATCATTACAGTTATTTCAGTATACCATGTACCATGTACACGAGTTCATGTGCACACCATGTACTCTGTGCGGTTTGCAAATACCGTGTATGTTTGTACCAGAATACAATTTACATTCATGTTTCGTTGTAATGAGTGTCGGCACAAATTCTACTCGAAGGGTTAAATACAGCTCTATTATTTTCACTCATGGATTTGATACCATTCAAATTCAATCCTTGGGTTAAATCTTGCCCATGGACTAAAGAAAACATGATGACAAATTATGCGAATTAACCCAGGGTTAAATGTAACCCTCTGTTGAAAAATGAGAGTTCATTGAAATGTGTTGTGTATAGCCACTATAGCCCATCTTGGTCTTACCTGGTTCGATTTTGATGACTTTGATAGCAGACAAACATCCTGTGTTTGTCATCCGGGCCTAGAAAAAAACAAGAAAAACAAATGTTAGAACAAATTAAATTGATTTTGTTTTATAACAAATAAGACAATAAATATAACTGAACATTTCCAATAAAATTGTATGTCACTCTCATTCCTAATTCCCTTCAAGATTCTAAAATTCCCATAGACTTTGTACGTAGCCCATCAGGTTTCTGTAGGTAAGGGTTAAATATCATTCAAATGTGGAAGCATTGCGGTGTAGTGGATTGGGGTCTCGTTCATCGACGTGAGGGTCACATCCAAAGTCCTACTTTTCCTGCACATGTACCTTTTATAAAGGCACCTACTCCACATTGCTGCTCGCAGTCAAGGTATATAAATTGGTATCTGGGCCCCGTTGCAGAAAGAGATACAATCGATTGTAAGTTGCAATTAATCGTAAGTCAGATCACGTGTTCTAGATGCGCAAATCTGATTGGTTGAAACGCGTAAATTTGCTGACTTACGATCAATCGTAACTTACAATCGATTGTATCTCTTTCTGCAACGGGGCCCTGGTCTGGTGAAAAGTAGGCAGGTCCACCTTATTGCTAAATATATATGGTGCACAGCTAATAATATGCTCCTTGGGGAGTTGAGAAAGGTCAGATAATTACTATAAAAGTACAGTAGTTGCCTTAATTAGTAAAAAGATTCAAATCCCCAAAGAAATAATATTGACCTCTAGGCAAGCAGCATTTTCCAAGTGTGTTCTTTTTGTTTTACTTCTTCATTTTTATTTACAATGTACTTGCAGTCTTGCATGTTGCTAACATATACATGATATTGATTAATGTAGTACAATGGGTCATTTGTATACATTAACTATACAAAGATACAATAGACTGTCAAAGAGAGGAAGTTATAGTTGTGTGTGTGCATCTTGTTTTTGTTTCAGATTCTGTTGGCTCAGATTAAATTACAAGATTAATGACAATTTTAATCATATTCAGAAGTACATGCCATGGCATGATTTGTTATGAAACAATGTTGTAAGTTTTAAAGACAATGTTTCAAAACCTTTAATTATAGCAATTGACTTTCGGTACCAAGTTATTAGTTTATGCCAATTTGAATAATTAACCCATTAACGCTTATTTGATTTGAATACATGTATGTAACACACATTCTCCATAGACTCAGCCTCATTATTTTTAGTCCTGACCATTCTGAATGAGTTAAAACACAGTTTATGCCAATGATCCTCACAGAGTGTTCAAAGTCCATGATAATGAAGGTTAGAGCAAGGGCATGCTCCTAAATTCCAGGCCGTATGGAAATATTCTGAATTAAGAAAACACAACATTCAAAACGATATAATATATATGGAAAAGAAAAGGATACTATGACCAGTACAAACATGTGCACAGCAACCTAGCTGGGGGATATGACATATAATGTAAGGGGGGGGGGGGGGGGGGGGGGGGGGGTGCTAAACAACTTTTCCCAAAGACATTGATAATTTCCACAAAAAAACAATAAAAACATATCAGGGACACCTGTGTAACAAATTAAGTGTGTCCCCCCTCATCAGTCTGACCACGCTATATCACATTCCATCCTTTATCCTATTAATACAGATAATTTCCCAAAAAACAATTTAAAAATGAGAACATCAATAATCAAAAGGATAATTTGTGCACAAATGCTCACTGCAGAAATTGTCTTCAGCACCCTCAATACTTGGAAGTGCAACAATCTCATAATACTGTCTAATTGCGGCTGGTGACAATTTGGATTGTTCTGCATTTTTTTACGTAAACAAAGATTCTGACTGCCAACAAGACTATGAGAAACATTACAAGACAGAAAGACATGAAACGAGATCAAAACATAACAACATCAACAACACTATGCTTCATGCATGTAGCTTTATTGGCATTCTCTGCAAACATTGCAATACTGCCATGAACTATGTAGTATGTACATGTTGCGTTATTCTATGGGAGACTAACTTCCCAAACATGTCAGCATATCTCACGACTGGCTTATCATAATGCAAATTGCAAGCTACATGTAGTTTAAAAGAACATTTTTATGAGACATGTCACATTTATCATTCGACTACAAAAATTGGACCTTTATCTTCTATAATCCAGATTTGATTGGGTTCAGATGGGCAAAAAAAATGGGAAATATAGAACTGCACTTTTTTATTTTAGCACCAGCTGTGATAGTCCCGAAAGATTTTGGAATGTGAAATTGCCAATTTACATTTACAGCGCAAGTGCGAGTGCGCGATAGCAAAACAGTCAGAACGTAATGCATTATCAGAACATTTGTTTAGCATCATGTACATTTACATACATGTAAACAAATGGCCAAATGATAAATGTTACATGTCTCTAGTGCTGTAACTGACCTTGATGATCGGATCGTTTGATCGGATCGGCAAAATTTTATCGATCTTCGAAATCGGATCGATGATCGGGATCGGATGATCGGCTAAAAAAAAAAAAAAAAAAAAAAAATCGTTTTTTCTTTGGAAAAATGATCCCCAAAAAACACATTTTGGGAATATAAATGAATACCGAAGCAACATATATCCATATTAATAAGCCCAAGGTAATCTTGTACGGGTATGCTTTCATTTCAAACTGATTACCTCTTCTTTTACAAAATTACTCACGCCGATTTTGAGCCTAGTCCCATGTGATTAATTTGGCGTAACCTTTCACAATCACATGGGACTAAGCTCAGAATCGGCGAGAGTAATTTTGTAAAAGGAGAGTTAATCAGTTTTAAATGAAAGCATACCCATACAAGATTACCTTGGGCTTATTCATATGGATATATGTTGCTTCGGTATTCATTTATATTCCCAAAATATGTTTTTGGGGATCATTTTCCAAAGAAAAAAAAACAGATTTTTTTTTTTTTTTTTTTTTTTTTTTTTTTTTTTGCCGATCCGATCTTCCGATTTTTTCTGCATAATCGGAAATCGGCAAAAACGGTCCGATCATGTATGATCGGATCGTGATCGGCATGCCGATCCGATGATCGGTTACAGCACTACATGTCTCAGTCATAGTCATACAAACGTTCTTCTGAACTAATTGCAAGCATAACGGGCATGACAATAACCATATTTTATGTAAATGTATGTACATCTGAATGTGCCTGTTACATTCGAGATCGACACGCCTCCATGCATTCACTATGAATAGGATGTCAAATGTCACACACTATCCTACATTTGGAAATGAGTCAAAATATAAAGTGCTGAGCTATCGAATCTAGCAGATTCTTCTTCAGGGAAGACAAATGACAGATGACGTTACCGTTACATTAAAGCTAAATACTAAATAAAAAAGGACATTTGGAAAGTCGATATCACATGGAATAACTTCTTTGTGGTATCACAGCGACAGGAGAGAGATAAAAGCAGCACAATGTACACATATATTTTATGCAAATGGCAGACTAGCATGGTGATGTTACGTTATTCTTGTTCTTGTTTTGTTTTTTTGTTTTTTCTCCGTATTATAAAATTTATATAGCGAGGGTGTTCATGAGCCAAGTCTTTTTTCGCTGGGCCGTTTTGTATAATATGACGTCAACAAATGCAGGACTGGTCATCAAAATTTGTGCTGTAACACTTTTACCAATAAACACATAAACAAACACACGACAACGATTGACAAATATTTTATTTCAAATTCAAGTCTTTGTTTTATAAATTATACTTTTTGCAAACCTTTTTAAAATTATTCTTAGTAACTAATAATAAATTTATGTGAGATGCAACACTTTTCGAATGCAAATACAGTTTTTGAAGGTTTGACTGCCATATCTTGTCAGGGTTTCTAGCCAGCCTTGAAGAGTCACATACATTTTAATTAAATTTTATATTTAGTTTCAATACCCCCACGGCCACTAGCACTACACACACACACTACTCCTTTCGTACGTTGACATGTACGCTACCCACCTTGTAAACATCGCCGTAAGTTCCGCTGCCTATTCTTTGCAGCAACTCGAAGTCCTCCAGAGGATTTTTCCTCGATATTTCCGCGCTGGGGCTGGGTTGCGACGACGACATTATATCCTTGATGTTCCACGGGATGGGCACCTGGAGAAATCATGGAAAATCCACGTAAAATCCCAAATTCCAACGATGACAGTTTGACCCGTTCGACAGTTTTCCAACTGTTCTGTCGTTGTCAACTCTGGCTTTTTACTTCCTGAATGTCATTGCATTATTTTTGCATGCATTTTTGACTCAGATCATGCACAAAATCCCATGCATTGCATTGATCCCGCACACAAAATGTATGGTTTGTATGCAGGTTTTCACCTTGTGATGGCGCTATTGCGAACACAAAACACAGAAATACAATATACAAAACGGTACGGATCGGAATAATCATAGCATTATCATTATTTTGTTAGTCCCGTCGGCGCGGGCCTCATTTCCATTACATAACAAAATAATGCTTTATAAAAGTCAATATACGATCAAAACGTTTGAAAACTGTATGCTGGTTGATTGTTTGTTTCTCACACAAACATTCAAACATGCAGTTACTCTATTGGGAGGGGTGGGGTGGGGTGTAAGGTGTTGACCCCTCCCCAGTGGCGTAGCTACGGGGGGCACGGGGGGGGGGGGGGGGCCTGTGCCCCCCCAATAATTTTGAAAAAAACAATATAAAACATAAGGGGCAATTTTTTGAAAAAACAAAGAAATACATAAGGTGTGCCCCCCCAATAATTTTGCGTGCCCCCCAATCAGTCCGACCACGCTACGCCACTGCCCCTCCCCCTCTTTCCTATGGAGTCAGTATTCAAAGGCATTATAACAAATACTAATACTGCCAGTAATACCCCCCCCCCCCCCCTTCTATTGTTTCAAGAAAACTTTCAGCAAATTAGAGCCCCACTCATTTTTGTTTACAATTACAATTGTTTACAAATTTTCCTATAAAAATTACCTGAATTTGGGGATTTCAAGTATAGGTATACAGAACATCACCTTTTTAAAGATTCAAATACACAAACAAATTATAGTATATTATGGTCCTGAATGAGAAAATATTCTACTTCCTCTTTTTGCCAACATCGTCTCAAGTTTGTTCTCATTTCCATGCTTAATATTTGAATGTTTAAAGGGGAGCCAAACGCTGGCATTTTCGCTTACTGTTACTGATACGTTCATACTTCCCGTCGCTTAGTTTTATATTTCCTCTTGGGTATAATTAAGATAATCAATGTTTTTAAAACCGCTATTATCTGCTTTGACTGAACACTGGCGGCTGCCATGTTTTCTAATGGTAAAGCATGATACGGCATTTGATTGGCACATACAAAAGCGGGTTATACGTAACCACTGACATAGCAGCAGACTCAACAACCCGCTTTTGTTAGTGCACGGTCAGATGCACTCAAATTACATTTCATGTGGTATCTTTGGAAAAACATGGCAGCCTCCAGTGGTCAGTCAAAAGAGATAGTGATTTCAAGGACATTGATTATTTCAAATATTGGTGATACCAAAGAGGAAATGTACGATTAGAAGTGAAGAGAATTATGTAGTTAATCACGAAAATCCCGATTTGTTTGGAAATGCTCTCTTTTCCGCGATACTATGAACGATGCATGCTATCCCATAGCCAATGAGAAGATTATCAATTGGATACCCACTAAATATCGGATTGAGTATAAAATGGTTGTTTAATAAATTTAAAACGTCTATCATAATCTTGGCTAGGGCAAGAAATTGTGTGTCATCACAGACTGACAGTTGAAGAGGTCAGGATTAATTAATAATTAGTAACTTTTATTCACTCAGATATATTACTGCACAGCATAAGAATGAAACTTTAATATTTTAATATATTATGTGGTTTTCAAAATAATGTATACATATGAATTACATTGTTCGTTTTGATTTAAATGAATGTTTAGCACATGCAATTCAGCTTGTTTGCTGCCATACGTGTTCAAAATAAATACCATGCATAATAAAAAATATAATACACAAATTAAAAGGTAATTACCAAAATTTGGATAAGTGCGCGGGAAGAATATAATAAACCTGTATAGAGAGGTAAATAGATAAAGGGAACAGATCTGCTTGGAGTTGCAAGAAATAAAACGACACATTTTAGCAATATTTTGTTGAAAGATAGATGGGAGTATTATGTTTGACCTGCTATAGCTAAACCCATCACTTTCCGGTAATTATGTTTTGTAATTATGGGCTTCCAAAGTTGAAATTTGGTTCCAGGGTCAAAATGAACATTTTGATATAACTAGCAAGATCTACTTTAGCTCTTCTAATGCTAAACCAACTTGAAATTTTAATCCAGTGGAAAGTTATTTACAATTGTTAAAACAAATATGCATGGTTTTGATAGGGGTTGTTATAATATTTGAAATGTTGATATCTCAGTTTCAAAATAACGCATTATGATATATATATATATAAAAATTATCATAACTCTGCCAAATATTTCCAAATCAATAGAATTAAGTATCAAACTAAAGGTGATAAATCACTCTTTCAAATGGTATATAAATCTCAAATTTGATTTTTACCAACAAGTGTTGGGTTTTCCTGTAGCAGGTCACACATCTGTCTATCCATCTATCTATCTATCTATCTATCTATCTATCTATCTATATCTATATCTATCTATCTATCTATCTATCTGTCTGTCTGTCTGTCTGTCTGCCTGTCTGTCTGTCTGTCTGTCTGTCTGTCTGTCTATCTATCTATCTATCTATCTATCTATCTATCTATCTATCTATCTATCTCTATCTATCTATCTATCTATCTATCTATCTATCTATCTATCTATCTATCTATCTATCTATCTATCTATCTATCTATCTATCTATCTATCTATCTATCTATCTATCTATCTATCTCTATCTATCTATCTATCTATCTATCTATCTATCTATCTATCTATCTATCTATCTATCTATCTATCTATCTATCTATCTATCTATCTATCTATCTATCTATCTATCTGTCTATATATCTATATATCTAATGTATATCTATCTATATATCTAGCTATCTATCCATCCATCCATCCATCCATCCATCCATCCATCCATCCATCCATCCATCCATCCATCCATCCATCCATCCATCCATCCATCCATCCATCTATCTATCTATCTATCTATCTATCTATATCTATCTATTTATCTATCTATCTATCTATCTATTTTTTAAAGTAACAGTCAGTGAAGGAAATGGTAATGGTAGTGGTAGTGGTAGTGATGATGATGATGATGATGATGATGATGATGATGATGATGATGATGATGATGATGATGATGATGATGATGATGATGATGATGATGATGATGTTGATGATGTTGATACTGATTATCAGCTGATATAGAAATTGTGTAATGTTAGGGTATTAAATATACTAGTACTTAGTGTTTGTAGTGTTTTGTGGGGGTAGTGTTGGTAATGGTTGTGAAGTTATGCAAATGGTATAATAAATGCTATGAAATGCCTGTGGTTGTGGTAGTGTTGAGGATGGTGGTGGTGGTGGTGGTGGTGGTGGGTGCGCGTCTCGGGCGATGCATTTTTACAACGACAAGTTTGCGGCGCCGCTCCGAAGAGGGCGACCTATGCGAGTGCAACGGCGTAGCGGCAAACGTAAAAGTACGATCGTACCGTCGCGCGATCCGATCGAGTCGCTCGATCTACTCGACCGCTGAGCTGCATGCAACTGAGCGAGCTGTACACTGTGCGAAAAACCTGTTCGTTTTGTTGGCATCGCACTTTGTGTGATCAGTACATAGTAGTGGTGTATCGTCTGTTGTTTTTCGCGATCTGGTTTGGACTTTTTTCTCTATCTTGTTAATTCCACGGACCTATTACCTATTCAGTGAGATTTATATGTGAAGGTGTAGTCAAAGATAATCGCTGTGAAGTAAAGGTAAGAACAATCAACTCGAAATATTAATTTTTGATTAGGGTAGAGATCGTCATCTTGTAGTTGTACGCTACCGGAGCTGCGGCTGTGTTCCCCTAGTACTAACATCCCTTTTGCTCTTCGCAGTGCAGGTGTCCCCTTACCATTTGCAGTAGGCCTACGTGAATTTGTTTTTTGTGTGGATGTTTGGGTAAGTGGCCAAAATGCAGATTTCCAGACTGCCAGTGTTTTGTTAGTAATAGTTCACTTCTCAAATGAGTCCATTTATAAGACTTTTACATTATACATAATCAGTTGATAATTGATATGAATATGATGGATGATGATCATGATGATGCCGCATTCTTGATGATGTCAAGTACTAGTAATTGACAGCATGATGATAACTGGTGGTGCGTGGTGGAGATGGTGATGATGGATATGAAGTTATGTTATTGCTGCTGCTGCTGATGATGATGAGGAGTGTGGTGTTGGCGTTGGTGGAGAATGGAGATGATGAATTGATGATGGTGATGGTGATGGTGGTTGTAATGGTGATGGTGATGGTGAGGGTGATGGTGATGGTAGTTGGATGATAATGAACAATTAATGATATAATTTGATGATGATAATAACTATATAATACTTATTTTCTCCATCATTGTTATCATCTTTATCTTCATCTTCATCTTCATCTTCATCTTCATCTTCATCTTCATCTTCATCATCATCATCATCATCATCATCATCATCATCATCATCATCATCATCATCATCATCATCAATTCATCATCTCCATTCTCCACCAACGCCAACACCACACTCCTCATCATCATCAGCAGCAGCAGCAATAACATAACTTCATATCCATCATCATCTCCACCACTCACCACCAGTTATCATCAATGATGAGTCAAATCAAATATTTTGAAAACCGAATATGAATCGTGTAAAAACGGTAGGATATCGAATATATCCGGAAAAAAAAACGATTACAATTTGTATCCGGTATCATCATCATCATCATCATCATCATCATCATCATCATCATCATCATCATCATCATCATCATCATCATCAGCATCATAAGCATTATCATCACTATCATCATTATCATATAACCATGCATTGGCATGTTTTATATCCTTCGCATAATCATAATCATCGCAAAAATAAATGATTTCAATTAAATTAAAGAAAAATATAAAGAAAAACAAAACATTGATCATGGAACCATCACTGCACTGACTATGTTCTGTTTGTGACACTGACCCCCTTTGCGCAATAGTCCTAGCGCAGAGCGCGTATTGCGCTATCTTTCCATTCATGGTTACGCGCCTTAACAACTAATGCGCACCCAAATGCAAAACGCGCGCATCAAAGTGAATAATTAACCTGCTTTACATACTACACACATGTAATTGTATGGAGAAAATAGTTATTCGTACATTAGACATACAGCTAGTGCAGTGCAGTGCCCACCGCGGCCGATTGTTAAATGACGAATTAGTGTCACGACCACAGAAGGACAACGATGCACAATGTGCACCATTGTCGTTATTTTTAAATTCAAATACCGCTACATTATACATGAAATGCATCTCTAGAATATTCTTTGGAATTTATTGATATTCACGGGTGAAAATATGCTGTATTTCTTTTTAAATAACTCTTTGAGAAATCTCGTCGAGCATCTTTTGCAAGCTAAAACAAGACCTCTGCACGCAGGGAAGTTTCATAACCTGCATCTCTATGGGCTCAATATGATCACCCGGCGTCTATGACGTCATTCATGGAATAGCATTTACTATTCCATGAATGACGTCACGCATAGCACATTTTTCTCCATGGGCATTACTATGTTTGGTCACATGACGCTATGTAGACCAATCACTGAACAGGATTTCATTCATGTAGGATATAATACAAAGTACATTATCAGAACATACATGTTTGGGGTTTTTGTGGCAGGATGAAAATTAGCATTTATAACAAATGTGATATATCCACATGGTTGGAACTTGAAAGTGGAAAGACTTGTTCAGATGATGGAGTATGGTAGCAAAATATATGCATCATGTTTTCCAATATAACACTGTATATTTTCAGAAATTTAAAATTTACAATATTCTATATTTTAAAACATTTCCATTAAAACTAACTATTTGATCAGTGATCCTTTCAGAAAACTGAACTGAAATAGACAAAAAGTTAATTGTAAGTGGTTGATACAAAATTATTCATGCAGCAATATATTTTGAATCCAGACTATTCTGCACAAAACTTGTTACCTAATCCCCCAATGTGTAGACGAAAAACATTTATTATTGCAATTGTTGAACCATTGACATGATTTAGACCTGTACATATCAACAATGGAGTTGGGAGCCAAGAATAGTCCTAGAAATGATCCTAGTTTAATTTGTTTTTAAAATTTCTCCCCTGTATGTACTTTCTAAGAAAACGTGCAACCATTGTTGAAAATGTAGAAGAAAACAACAAAATAACAACAACAACAATAGGGTGAGACTAGTCTTCATATAACTTTTCTGTTTCAGTTTTTTCTACCCCATGCGTGGACAAAAACATGTCAAACTATTTCAGGATAAAACAAAAACAGTATTGTTTGGAACTGAGACTAATCTTTCATTAGATGAACTGATTTATTGTAATTTTCTCACTCCCCATGCATGTTTGGCTAGAAAATAAGAATTACTGAAGATTTAGGTTCAAAAAAAAAATGGGAGTTTGGGGCCAAGACTAGACCTAGCAAAGACTATTCTTCACCAAACTTTCCCCTCCTGTTCCAAGTTCTAACCCCATGTGTAGATGAAAAACATGCTTCCATTGGCAATGCATTGTTGAACCAGAGATGATTAAGATTCAAAACAACAACTGTTGGGTTTTGTGTCCGAGACTATTCTTCATAGAACTGTTTTATTCTAATTTACTCCCCCCCCCCCCCCCCCCCCCCCCCCCCATGTGTACATAGCTGCATGCTTCAGTAGGCATTTCACCCTCTGGAATGCGACCAATGTAGGTTCTATTCTCTGGCAAACACAAAAGCCGTGATTCAAACTCTGCACAGGGCCCTTTCATTAGCATCACAAAGAACATCATTCCACTTGTAGATCAGGGTGCTCGGATTATTTATATTTTGTTATCGTCGTCGAAGCCTGCGTAGAATGTGCGAGTGCATGCATGCGGGCTGTGTCAACTTAGAACTTTGTGCCGAAAACGCTTCTGTTTTTTTTTTTCTCGTGCTTTGTGTGGCAAGAGTGCTTGTGATATAACAAAATAATAAAAGCTCCCAATTTTTATTTATTTATTGATATGTGAAACCAGTGGAAAAATACATGAGGCCCAGCCTCAGGGCAAATAAGCCCCCAAAATGCAAAACGAGAACCCCTGAAAATCACAACAAAGCCCTCATAAATTTGCATACGTTTAGATCACGGTGAAAATACAAATTTTTGAGAGCCATTTGAGGCAGGCAAGCGCAATCTTGAAACAAAGCCCATGAAAATAATTTGTTATTTTTTAATTTTTTTCCTGGGTGAAACTAGTTACAAATTTACAACTTTACAAGCAAATAGGCATTTTACAAAAAATAACTAGAAGATTAAATATTCAGTAGTTGTGACTGGCTATAGCAGAACCCTGTACTTGTCGGTAAAAATCAAAATTGTAGATTTTCATAACATTATCACAAGCTTACATTTGATGCTTTGTTCTAACAAATATGATATGATTGTTTCAAAATAAGTCTTTTACACACGTAATGTGAACTTAAAATGCCCATTTCTTCAAAACATGAATTACCGACAAGTGCAGGGTTTTGCTATGTTGGAGAATGGGGGAGATTAGTTACACGTTTAAATACTTAATTGAACTTGCATGATTTATTGGTGATATACTCAGAATATTACAAACGTATGGGATTTTCTCATGCATAGAATTTTTTGTAGAAATGGAGGTATTAGTATTTGATATGGTTTGTATGTGTTTGAGATGTGTATTTTCTTTGTTTGTGTGTGTGTTTGTACTTTGTATGTCAGTATGTGAGTACAAATTATGTGAAGGAAAATAAACCCAAACCATGATGAAGCAATCGTCAAATACATCATGTATCATATGGTTTGTATGATTGTGTTTGAGATGTATTTTCTTTGTTTGTGTGTGTGTGTGTGTGTATGTCAGTATGTGAGTACAAATTAGTATGTGAAGGAAAATAAATCCAAACCATGACGAAGCAAACGTCAAACACGTCAAACACGAGAAGGGGGCAAACTTGTACAAGTATATTTTAGGTTGAAGCTTATTTGGTTATCTACAAAGGTTTTTAACTTCATTTCATCAGCTATAAAAAGAAAATCATGCAACTGGTATGCTGAATGCGCAATGCTAGATCAAGGATAGAAATTGACCTCTATTTCTTGTGACCTGATGATCTTGGAAGTAAAATTGAGACTTGCCAAATGTTGGTGACCAGTATAACAAAAAAAAGAGTTGAAAAAGGCATCAGATAGTTTGTGCCTTTATTGGTCGTCAAGTCAGGCAAGTAAAAAATGGCACGATATGAATACAAATTTTGGTGGCCTGAAGCTTATTGTTGGTGTGGCCCCAGCCAAGCTTGTCAGCGCTTATATTTACCCTTAGCAATTCAAATTTTGAATTGATTTCTTTTCCACTTTCTTTTCCAAAAAAGCAAATACATTCAAATTAACAGAGATCATTACAATATGTGTATGATGCAAATTGGAAAAGGGGAAAAGGGACAAACTTGTGAAGAGTGGAAGGACTCAAGGATCATCAGAAGCCCAAGGTTGCAGTGAATTTATAAATATATGGCCCTAGCATTAAAAAGAGACCATGTAATACAAGGATATAACTAGAGGTTTATACTCTTTTGCAAATGTACTAGAGAGGTCTGTTTATAAATTCAATGATGATGCAAATATGTAGAAAGGTGAAGGACGGAATAATGGCAGTATCAGCTGCACTATAACACCTCTTTGTTCCCTGTAGGTGTTAGGTCCAAGGCTTCAGTTTTTAGCTGGCAAATATGTCTATTAAGTCAATATTTTCAATTGTGAATTTCAATACCTTTTCTACTCCCATTTCTGGGATTGTATACTTTTTTTAATGCAAGAATGAATGGTGTTATTATGACTATGAGGGTTACTGCTGTTGCATGATCAGTTGTAATGTCTAAACTCTTTTTTAAACTGGATTATTTAGCCTGCACACAGTCTAATATAATACCAGATTAAAGTACTTGTAAAACAGTTCTAGAATGAAATGATATAATGTGTATGTTGGTCCAGTATGAACTGAAGCTCCATGATGTACTGCCAGTTGAAAATGTACAGTAGTAGGTACACTTCTGGGTACACCACCAGAATTTAGGGGGAGTGACATGTGTGCCCTCTTGAACCGCAGCAACCTTGCTTGCCTCTTTTTGTGATCTTGGACGTGAACAAGTGATCTCTCATGAAATGTTCTGGTTTCTCATAAAATGATCCTTGCCCCATGAATCTTGACTGAAGTTTGGCATTTAGTGCTATTTTTGGGGGGAAACTTTTGGTTTGGAATGAAGAAGCTTCAACATCTTGCTATCTGGACTGTAGTTTGGCATTTAGTGGCATTTTTGTGGAGTCTTTTGGAATGAAGTTTCAACATCTTGCTAACACTATTTTCTTTTTTAAAATGTGCTCAATTACAAAACTGAAATTATGCTGCATTAATTAATAGTTTTGTGTCTCTGCTGCTGTATCCAAATAGCTTGATCATCTAATGGTCTTATCTATAATATTTCATACTACAGACAAATATAAAAATAAGTCTTATAAAGAGGATGAAGTCAAATAGCATAAATAGTGGTACAATTTTTCAATTACCATGTGAAATGGATACGTGTACATTTGTATAATAGCAAGCCAGCCAGCCATGTGTTTACTCCATCCCTGTTTCATAATGTTTGAACTTAGATTAAAGAGGATACTTCAAATTCCTGGGCCATTTCTGGATGTACACAGTGAGATACCGGTGTCAGCGTGAGATAGGGATGGAATGTAATCCTTGTCCAGTGTTGTCTGTCCACAGTCCAGTTCTTCCGAGGCGATGTTCACACTGGTCAGTGAAAAACAAGTTTAGCGATGGATGGCGATTAAGTTTAGGAATTTCGAGCAACTTAGCCGTTTCAAGAACCACAGCCATGATGACATAAACGGTACCCCGGGGTACCAGACAAAAATCCGCCATTTTGTTTAATTATTTATTTAATTTTTAGGGCTGTACTGTGGGTATGGCGTGCATACAATCGCGCGCTGCACTGCATGCACAACGCAATAGCTGCCGTACGGTTGGACGCAAGATGGCGCTACACAACGCGGGATACCGGGGTACAACGGTACCCCGGGGTACTGCGTGTGTCATCATATACCTAGTGAGATACCAATGTCTGCATGAGATACATGTACATGTAGGAGTGGAATGTAATCTTTGTCCAGTGTTGTCTGTCCACTTCTTCAGAGGTAGTGTTCACACCAGGGAAAGTAGACCTTTTACGGATTTAAGTTGAGATGGTCCAGAAAGGTCTAGACATAGTGAGACATGTTCCTTAGCCCTTTCTAGAAGAGTCGGAATGATGATAGTGAGTGGAATGTATTATCTTTGACCGGTATTGTCTAGTCCATTTTTTCTGAGAAAGTGTGCACACCATAATTATATTGGGTGCTGGATGGCATGGAGATCTATTCATTTATGAAGTACTATTTAAACATTTGGATGAGTTCTTCTAGAATCTTGTTTAGGGGTAGAACAGGGGTTATATAAGAAAAGAAAGTATACACACTTTTAAAGAACTAGAGTGGAACATTCTTCACATTTTTGGGCTTCTCAGAGGGTAGGTTAATACCACTTTTAATACCAATGGTGGTTTATAATATATTCCACAGTAATCTCTTTTGTAACTTGTTGGCTCTCTGCCATTGCTCTGACCCAGAAAAGGGCAGAAGAAATAAACAAGTTATAGTGAAAACTCTCAAATTCCTTACTAATTTTGGAAAGAAGGATGTCAGATTTCACAAATTTTCCCTAGCATCATGCTTGATAAAAAAAGTGTGATGCAAGTTTTGTAAAATGTGTACATGAAGATAAAAAATGATCTTGTTGTATTTTAATAACCCAATTATACTAGAATTGATGATAGTATGTACTGGAAAAAATGTGTGAATCACAAAAATGCTACATTTTTGGGTGCTTTTGTATAAAAATGTATTTTAAGATTATATGCTCAAGTGGTGGTGAATAAGATGTAGATTCCTAAATAGAAAGGTATTTGAGATCCCTATTATGCCATGTTTATTATATAGCAGCCAAAGTGGGTAGAATTGATAATCAGATTTGTTTGTATTGCATGGGTGTTGATTTTGTTCATCTTGTGGAAATAAGAAAAGATCTTGTAGAACATGATGAAGTACAATTCAAAAGTTTATATTTAAAGACATTGCTGCATTTACTGACACATATAACTGTATATTACAACATGTTGTAGATCTCCATTCCCTACTCATATATTGTTTGCCAGAAATATTTGATAGGACCAAGGCACTACATGTATAAAAGAGACACTGCACTATTAATACTTGTACATGTATGATGTATTGAACTAGTCTAGTGCAATGGCAATCGCTTTCTTTAGCTAGCCAGTGTTGAGGCGATCCCCTGTGGTTGCCATGGTGAACTGACATTCCTTTGTTGATTGGCCCAGTTTGCCTGCAGGGAGAGGAGGATGTGATAGAAGGAGAAAGACATCTATATAGAGAGAGTGGGAGTGGAGGGGGAGAAATGAAGAATAAGAGGGAGAGAAAGAGAAAGAGGGAGAGAGGGGGAGAGATTCCCCCAAAACCACTGCAGGTGGTAATGTAGGGATGAGTGGTATAGTGTCTCAAGAGTAATACTTTGGTTGAGGTAATCCACTGCCTTGACTGTCATCTCTGTGTGCATCAGTATTGGTACCATCAAGGAGGGTTTCTGATACCTCCTTCGTACCATAGTGGTATAAATGATCTTCCTTTCTTTTGGGGCCCTTTTAGGCAAGCTAATTGTGGTTAAATTAAAGTTAATTTTAGTGGCCTGAAACTGGTGGGCCCAAATAAAGGAAAACATTAAAGAATATAATAATCGGTTGTCTAGTAGTGCAAGTCAAATTTTGCATTTATCAAATTTGAGTGGCTTCAAGCTTGTTTTGGTGGCCTTAGGCCACCGGGTGTCAGTGCTGATTTTGAGCATTGGATAGGAGACAACATACAATGATACATGATACATGTATTGTAGAATGTCACATTTTTCTAAGACCCCGTTTACAGTGAAAAAAAGGCCGGGCCGAGACGCGTCTCGGCCCTGCCTTTTCTTCACTGTAAACGCTCAAAAGGCCAAATGCGGGGCCAAAAGTGGCCGCGCATTTGGCCCTGCTCTGGAGGTAGTCTCGGCCGCGGCCGAGACGCGTCTCGGCCCCGCTTTTTCTCACTGTAAACGCACGCAGGGCCAAATGCGGTACCAAATTGGGAAAACAATTCATTGCAAATAACGCGCCTTTGTTCTGTGACCCCGGCGTGCCTCCAAAATACTGGTTTGTTTACTGTGTTTGTTTACATGCAGAGCGCCACTACGACAAGATATTGAAAGGGCGGCCAGGCCCCGCCACTGTAAACGCACCAAAATTGGGGGGCCGAGTACCGCAATTTAAGCAGGGCCGAGACGCGTCTCGGCCCGGCCCTGCACTGTAAACGGGGTTTAAGACAATCTTTAGGATTCGTAGAAAAGCCACAATTAGCCACAAGTAGGGAGTATGGTGCAAACTGAATAGATGGTGGATTTGGTGAAAACTATATATGTGAACGGCTATAGCAAAACAATGCACTTGTCGGTAATTCATGTTTTGAAGAATTTGGCATTTTAAGTTCACATAATGTGTGTAAAGGACTTATGATTGCAAAATTGAAACAATCATATCTTCACAAATTATCAAATGAAATCTTGTGATGAGGCCTTTCACCATTAGAAAATGGTATGAAATGGTATGAAAATCTACATTTTGATTTTTACCGACAAGTAGAGTAAGACAATAAATTGGAAATTTAGAAAGGAAATAAAATTTGGCTCATGCAGGGATTTAATGTATTTTGAAGTGTTAATAAAATTTTCATTCATTATTTTGCATGAAAAAAAAATCTGCCTCGTGCATGATAAGTGGCGGGAAAAACTATTCGGACTAAACAAGAGGAATTTAAAGCGAAACAATAGATCAGGACAACGCAGTGAGCCAATTGAGTAAATTATGATATAAATGACAAAGTTGAGGCAAACAGATTACCCCCAGCAGTTGTCTACTTTATGTGACAACAACCTCCCACTAATACACAGCAAATTCATCTTTTCAAGCTGACTGAACCCAAAGCTAGGTTCAGCCATTTTTGACAGAAGAAAGATTTATGTATTTAATTTTTTCTTTTTATCTTTAATCACACACTTCATCTCTCTCTCTTTCTCATTTGCTTGCTCTCCACCCCACCCCCTTCTCTGTAATATTTTGTTGACATTGTCTGGATGCTCTCTTTCTCTTTCTCTCTCTTCCCACAATCTAGTATTGGACAAGTTGATGCAATGCTTATAAATAATTCCCCATTTTCATGATATATTTATCTTTTGTATTAAAAGAAAAACTCTGGTATTTTTACCCCAGGGGCTTTGGATATTTTGCGGGGCTAGATAAGTGCTGGTATCATAGTGGAATTGTTAATATTTTGTAGAAAGGAGAGATAACAAACAATTAGCACAATTTCAGAATGATAAACGATTTCCTTCCATATTGGTTTAAATTGCCTTGATATCTCTATTTGAAATTTTGAGTTGTATTACTGATGAACTTGTGGTGCACAGTTCTTTCATACTGCATGTAACTTCATGTACTAGGCCATTCAAAAAGTTATCTCATAAAATATGCCCTTTTTTGTACCGTATCTAACGTTATTGAAATGAAAGACCCATAAATACCGTGAACATAATATAAACTATATAAACTGTAGGAGGTAAACTTACATGTATACATGCATTCAAATTATTGTTATTTCACATGAAATATGATGCAGCATTAAAGTAGATTGTTTGTGAATTTTGACATTAATTTAATGCTTCTATGATTTTATTAGGTTGGAATCTGAGCCATAAAAATTCATAAAGATTCAAAGAGACAAGACAAGCTTAACATTGTTAATAAATATGCAAACAACCTCAATATAACAGGAAATAAACAAATTAAAACATTTTTTTTGGGGGGGGAACTATACTTTTCAAACTCGCCTGCATGAAAATAGCACTCTTAATTTTTTTGCAGTGAGTCCTATACACATTTCCGGGAGCTCTTTTTTGGGGTCATTTTGTGCCATCATATTTTTTTTCAACTGCAATATAAACTGATTAATAAAATCAGAGCAATGAATATGGATTTTGTTCTTATTTTTATATACAATGTAAGATCCAAATATGAACAAATGGTTCTCTGCATTTAATTAAAAAAAGTTATTAATAAATGAAGAATAATTAAACAAGTATCAATACCAACAACTGATTTGATAGGAGTTGACCATGTGCTCGGCCTTTGCAAGATTTTGGAGACCTTTGGTTGAACCAGTTAATGTACACGTCATATATCAATTACTTTATTTGTTTACAGACAAGCAGTTCCTGTTAACAATTGAAACTTTTCAATTTGTTTTAACCTTGTAAATTTTAAAAACAATCTTTAAGAATAGAATTTTTGTGTAAACCACATTAATTATTATGATTTTTCGTATTAATTACTGTGTTGTTATTTGTTACATTTATTCGTCCATAAAAATTGTGAACCCACGAATAATGAATTAATTTGTTTGTGCCTCATAAATTTCAAAAACAATTCTGGAGAATTCAATTTTCATTAACCACATGTTGTACTATTACAGCATTCCAGTGGTTAGTACATACAATTTAAATTGTCATTATTCTTATTTTTTTTATAAATAAAATAATATATTTTTTTGTACAAAAGAAACTACAAAATGACTCATCGCCTTTTTGAAGAAAAAAATCTGGTTGTAGTCGGGTCACCGCTCACCACTACCCACCAAAAGCCCCTTCCTGTAGTTCATAGGGTTCAAAGCTTTACATGGCTGGTTGCCTGCTACTGGTATTGAATTGTTCCCCAAACAAAGAATGCATTTATCCATTGTGGTCTGCAAACATGTATGGGTGGTGCCATAATTTGTCTCCGATTAACATCAGTTTATTCAGAACTATTGTTGGCGTTTATATTCTAAACTATTTTTGGAGTTACTGTATCCATACTTTGTTCGAGATTAGATTAGCATCGAGTTATTAATATCCACAACTATTTTTGGAGTTACCCTTTCCCTGTATTTACGTAGATGGGTGGTGGATTGTGGAATTTTGTGTGGTTTTTCGTTTCATAATATTTGTGAATATGCATGGTGTAATTGTCCTGACTTTTCCTGCTGTGATGTGTGAATAGGTCGTCTGTTCGACTTCATATGCATGTAGATTCAAGTTCAGAAAGTCAGTGAGAATTCTGAACCAGTTCCCAACCCCATTAAATCATTTAGAATGCCCTTTTAACGCAGGGTGGTCGAGAAGTAAATAACATATATTTAATTCAGTTGAATTTAAGTTCTATTTTGATCATTTATTGTTTAAACAAGTTGATTGTCTGGATGATTAGCGGTTTTATTTTAACATATAAATAATAGTCATTGATTCGATCTTGTTAAAAGACAGAGACATAATTGTTGTATAACTTAAATTTATTAGTAAGAAACATGCAATTATGAATTTGTTTTTGTGCTTAGTTTTCTGACATAAATTGCATAACAAAGCACCTGGGAAAACCACAAGTCCTAGAAAATTTGATCTTACTTGGATCTAAAATAATTGTAAATAGCATAGTAACACCTTTCTTTGTTTGAACCAGTAACAAAAATATATGGGGATTACAGTAATTTTGCCCCCGAAATGCCAAAAAAGAGCCCCAGTAAATTTACATAGTGATCAATACAAATCAAGTGCTATTTTCATGCGAGCTTTAAAAGGATATAGCCCCCAGAAGCCAGAAATAATTTTCCCTTGCTTTAACATTTAATGTCTCAAATATTTGTCAACCTTTTCAATTTATTTCCCATTTTTTGTCTTACAGAATCTGAATTGAAGGTTGACGACCGCCAGCTAATCAAGAACTTGACGGAGACTTCTGGATTGTTCAAGAATTTGTTGCTGAAATAAAAATCTCTCTTCTGAGTCTTCATAAAACTACAATCAACCTCTCTCATCTGCTGTCAAAAGAACTCCCGATCTTCCATGTTGGTGTACACCACCCCATCTTCTCACTGAGCGTCAACCCCGGAGGAAAGAGGATAGAGGGGGTGGGGCGCAGGACCGTGCGAGGGGGGCGTTAGGCAGGCAGGCAAGGGGGAGGGGGGTCGCCTATGCCTAGCCATGCCCATGTGGGGAGGGGGCGCAGGGGGCATGGCGTCTGGCGTAGCCGCTGCCCTGTCTGGGAGCACCAGGGGACTCCATCACGCCACCGTCTGTCAGAAGAGCATCGGCATCAGGCTCTGGGACGGAGAGCTGCAACTCAATGTAGAGGTAAACAAATGAATTCTTCTATGTTCATGTAATTATAATTGCATAACTTGCTTCCATACTGAACTGGATAGTTTGGAAAATAGACTACGCATTTTCATGCACAGTGGCATAGCCAGAAATATTCCAAGGGGATGTGGGGGCTCCAACCTGCAAGCATAAGCTTGAGTGAACATGGCGGTGTAGTCTAATCGTGACATCATATCGAACCCATGTTCTTCTTAAAGATTCCAATTGAAAAATCCTAACCACCACCACATCATAGTCCACATATTCTATGTGTACAAGCAAAAATAAGATACACAGAACAGGGTAAAACAAATCTTTCTCATTATGACCTATACTGTACCCGAATACGTCACGGTGCTTATGACATGGTATCCAAACTTTATTTTGTGTAGACAGTGGAATGTTAATTTTGAGGTAAACAAAACAGATGTCTCTCTCTCTCTTTAATTTGACCTACTCAAGTAGACAATGGAATGTTAATTAAGTAAATGAGCAATTGCTTTTCATTAGAACTTTTCCAGTACTGTACTTCATAAGTGGATGGTATGTACATGTAACAAAGTATTGTGCAGGTTCCCTTTTCGTTGTTTTCCTTTCTATGTTATACCTACTCTAGTAAAAAAAAATGTTTAATACAGTCCCAGTGAAAGAAGAAGAAACTCTGTTTAAAACAAGATACAACTCCTGAAGTTTCTTCTTTAGGGAATTAAAGGAATCTTATCTAGGAAAAATAAAAAAGCAAATCTTGAGTGTGTCTTTTATGCCAAGAAAACTTGTACACATATTTTGTGTTTATGACATACTGTACTCCATCAAGATTCCATCCACAGAAAATAACCTTTTTACAGTCCTACTGTATTAGTGACAATATAATTCTGTAGTTAAAGTACTATGTACAAACAAAACTATTCACAATAAAGAAATATTTATGGTTTGTACTGGGTGGTTAGTTTTGTAGTCTGGGAAAGAGAATTTGCCCCAGAAAATGCATTCCCTTTTTTCTCTCACTCCAAACCTACAGTAGAAATACCCCTTATTGAAAGTCCCATCATTGGCGTGATATCTTTGAATAAAACTGTGAAAAGATCATTCTTATGTGATTTCAGAAAAGAATTTAATGTCATTACAGGGGAGAATTGTTTGTGAATTACAGGGAATTACTGTGCAATCAAAGTACAGATTCTGCCATATATCACAATTCACTCCAAACAAAATGCATTACAAATAACTGTTTTGATTGTCCCACCATGGACCCTACTAGGGTCAGTGGTCCCACCATCAGTATCATATTCTGCAGGTAATATATTTTGCAGTAAAACATTTGACAAAATAATTCTATGATTTCAGGAAAGAATTGAATGTCATTACAAGGAAGAATTGTATTTTATTACAGGAAACACTTGTGCAATCAAAGTACTTATTCTGCCATTATCACAAATCACACCAGGAATTATGAAATGGAAAGGGAACTGTTTTGAAATATGAATTACATGCAGGTGTGTGCAACTTTGGCACCCCTGTCAATCAATCATGTTGTAGTCTTGCTCAAGCCCAAGGCAGTTTGTATTGTGTAATTTATGTAAGTTTGTGCTAGAAGTTTGGAAGTTGGGATATAATCTTTGGGTAAACTTACAGTATAGTAAAATTTATTTCAATAAGAACTCTCACGTAAATGTAGCTATATGAATGTTTGATACAGAACCCTCCAATCATGTTCATTTAATTTAGGCATGCCTCTTTTCCAGAAATGATTTATGCGATGCTCTGTGAAATGTAGAATAACAATCAATGTTTTTATAGTTTTTCAAATTATTTTCTTCCTTTACTTCATTGTGGCCAAATATCAGTAAATAAACAATAGTGATATATTCTTGTTGTTATGTTCCCCCTTTTATATTTCTTCCCCTCTATCTCTCATCTGCTCACTATTCCTCTGCCCCTTTCATCTCCTCTCACCCCCCCCCCCCCCCCCCCCCCCAAGAAAGGAACAAAAAGCTCACATGCAGGTATCAAAAGTGGTTGACCCTATCATAAATCCACCTCAAATCCTACCAAGAGGAACAAATATTTGACCCCAGAAACAGAAGATGGGCCATTTTTTCCCCTCTCACTCTTATTTCCGTTTTTACAGATCTCTCAGATTTTTTTCCTCAAGTCGTAGATCTCACAGATTTGTTTCTCTTTCTCACATTCCTGAGAAACCCCTGCAGGGAATATGAAATATTGGTCTGAACTTGAATCTGCTGGTTCCATGTCAAAATGGCAAATTGCCATGGATCTATCATCATAGCCTTGCTACACAAGAGTATTAGAGATTTTAGTTTGTAACCTTTTATAGAGAGAAGAAAAAAATGTGTTGGGTGTACATCATGTAGGTATGTGATCCAAGAAATGTTATGGCCATTTGTATTTTGTAGATTTACATGTTTATGAATATTTATTCTGAATATTATTCAATAGGTTATTTGTCTGGACTTTAATCGGCCTGTTCCAATGTCAAAATGGCAAATTACCATGGATCTATCATAGCCTTGAAACACAAGCGCTGAGAGGGGGTTTTGTTTTAATAGAGAGAAGAAAAAAATGTTCTATTTTGAATCCATGGTTATGAATTAGGCATAATAATATTCAATGGGTTAGTATTCATTCAATGGTTTATTTTAAGATGTTGTATTGAAGAATGTAAAGGGAATGATAACTTCAATATCGCTTGCTCAAACTGATGTACATAGGATGGGTAGAATTTTAACTCTCTCCTAATTGTCCCCTGATATATTTGTGAATGTTTAATAAATGTAAATTGAAAATATCATTGAGTGCAATCAAATGCAATAGTAAACGTATAAATAATGCAAGAGATAAATACAATTTGATACAATTGCATATTTGAAAGACTTTGACAGAAAAAAGGATTTTACATGACAAGAAAACATACAATGTAAGTACTTTCATTTCAAAGTTCCAATTTAGTAATATGTACTGTACATTCGAGAAGAACCCCAAACAGTCAGTTTTCTGGATAGGTTTCTCACTTCAAAAGCGAACAGGCATTCAGCGCAAATCAAACATTTTATTAGATTTTGAAAAGGAAATTGATGTCGGAAACGGAAAGAAATAAGAATAGGGGGAAAAAATCCACCGTGGTAATCCGTTTGTTTGGTACATTCAAATGCATCATCTCCTTGTATTAAACGTAAAGAGCATCCCAGTTTGCTTGTAGGTCTGCCTGCATTCCAATCAATTTGCATCCATGGAGATCCCGGCTGGGTCTCGGCTGGGTCTCCCCGCTGGGATTCCGCTGAGCCCCGCAGAAAGAAACAAGAGAATTTGCGAGAGAATCGAGACTGTGTTGTGGTGGTAGATGGATCCACCGTGTCGTCGTACTGTAGTGGATAAGACGATTTCCCATGGTGTGTGTAGTACACAAACTGCACGCGTACTAGTGCTTGTTTTTAGCTTGTCTGAGAGGGGCTAGCTACATGTAGTTGATATTGTTATGGATATCAAAGTTTTTGTTGCTATGTATGAAATTAGATTGTCACGTTCCCAATCTTATCACTATAATTGCATTTATCTTCCAAAGAGAGAAAAAAAGAGGTAATACAGGTAATAAAACGGGTTAGGAGGCTGCAGCTCCCATAATATTCGGCAAAATCATGTCATATCCTGGCAAAATTATGTCATATTCTGGCAAACTTGTGTCATTTTAGGGCAATATCATCTCATATCTGGGCAAAATCACATAATTTTGCAAGTCACATTTTGGCAAATCATCAAAATCATATCATTTTGGGGCAGCTTGGTAGTGAAGACCTTTTTTTATTTTGCATATAGATGAAAAAAACGAAGGTTGATATTTGGGCAAAATACCTCATAAAAATATAGTTAGATGCTCAAACGCAAAAGAAAATGACACGTCCCATTCAAGGGTTTGTTTGATAATCATGTTACTAGTGTCAATAATCCAGCTTTGGAATCAACGTCATAAATGTTACAAAGATTTCTTATTACTTTCTTTTTTTTTGCACGATTTTGTCAACAGTCGAGGGCCAAGGTGCAAGATTTGTATGAGCAAGTGTGCTTTATGCTGTCCATAAAGGAACCTCAGCTATTTGGGCTGACAATTTTACGAGGTAAGTGGAATTTTTATCACTTAAACAAGCAGCAATAGGTGAAAATCCCCTTTCAATGTGGTTTTGTTGCATACAATAAACTGGCAATAAAATAATACATTGTTGCAACATATGACACTTCAATGTAACTCAGTTATATTTGTATTATAAACAATATTTCCAACATTTTATTTTTTATTGTGAAAAATTAGATATGAAACAGAAATTACAATGTAAGTAAACAATCCTTCAAATGAAATTAAAATAATTTCATCATTCAGGAACAATTTTAATTATGTAAATCCTAGAATCCTAGTTCTTAGAACATCCAGTTTAAATTATGATACAAGAGGAACAATAAAAATTATGTCTACATTTTGTTCTTAGTAATTATCTTACACTACGCAGCACTCACTTGATATTTTTGTGATTTTTTAATGTGACTTAACCTATTTCAGACAATTATATTATTATGTAACATGCAAGGGCATTCTATGTAGACCTCAAATGCAGCTCAAGTACGTTTGGGACCAATCCTGAACGGGTAAAATAATTATTTGAATCCCATTGTAAATTTAATTAATCCTTTAATCGTTGTCAAAAGTCAAAACCCTCAAATTGAATTTGAAATTTTATATATTTTTTTTAAATAGAAAAAAATGTGCTAGCATTTATATGTCATGTTACTTTCATTTGCAGAAAACGGAGAGTTTGAATTCTTGGACTTGAAGACGAAGATTTCCAAGTATGCTCCAAAGGGTTGGAAGTCCGACTCAAATGATGTAAGTTGAGAAAATATTCAAACATTTAAAACATATTAAAACAATCCATTGCTTCCTTGATAATGGTATTAGTCGGTCAAAATCATTTGATTTTTCACATTTAATTTTCAACATTGAGATATTCATTCTATGATCAAATTTGAAATTATTCTCAGGATACTTTCATGAGTACACACACCTATGGGAATGAGTCAGCAAATTACTCTTTTTATTATTTGCTGATTTCGCTGCAGTATGAAGTTTTGCTGTATATCTAACATTCACACGTCAACAAATCGCAGTATTTGACATTTGAACCACTCTATTTATTCGTTTGGGCAAATGGCAACCAAGATGTTAACCCTTTGACCACGGGAACCGAGTGGGTTGTGTACAAAGTCCATGGGGATTTCATAAATGGGTTAAGTATTCCCTGCAATTTTATTTTGGGGTAATTCATTTTGTCAAAATTGAATTATTCATATTTGGTTAGGTTAGTTGAGGGTCAATTTAATTGCCCCAGTTGAGGGTCTGAATGAGGCACATTTTTATCGAATTTATCAGTAAATGTGTCCTTGCTTCTGGGATATAAAGATATAATGTATATAGCGGTCTCATCTCCTAATATAGTCCTGAAACAAGATATCTGATATAACAAGGTAATTTTCATGGTCCCAAGGACCTCGTCATAATGAGGGTCCAATGTATTACACATTTTTCAGATGACCCACTGGAATCAAAATCATCAAAGTCAAAGATTTATCTGGGCATATTGGATCAATTGTGCTTGTAACATAGGAGAAGTTTAAAGCTACATGGATATTATGTGTATTATATGCTGTAAATTTGATTTGCTGTAGCAGCAGGAAGCAGCAGCAGCGGCGTAAGAGTTAATCACTCAAATCAGTAAAATACTGCACTAATGCTAACATTGTTAACAGGTTGGCAAATTTTATAAGCAAAGAAAAGCACTAATGGGATGATGAATGAATGAGTGGTATTGAGTTGACATAAAGGAGTGGACTCTCTAACAGAATTTGTTAAAGAGTGTATACATTTACTTAGATCCTCTCTGCTTAGATAATCCATGACACTTTGCAGTGAATTTTGAGCGTACTTGTTAACTGGTCCTTTGATAATTAGTTTTGTTGTGGTCTAGTGGGTGAATGACAGTTTGCAATAGTTTTAAACTGGAAGCAGTTGCACTTGTCTGTGATAAGAATTTTAGCAATGCCAATCAAACTTATTGTATCTTTCCACAAGAAATATTTACAACCCTCACATTCCTGTGGTTGACTTTTTGAAATAAACATAAACAAGTTATTTATTTTAAAGCAGTAAATATTTCCATCAAAACAAGTGCAAACAATAATTAGGTGTACACTTGTTTATTAATTTAATTGTAAAAGAGATTGTTGATGTGTTGTTATTTGCTGATTTCACTTCTTTACAAATACCAATCTTTCTACTAGAAAAATAAGAAAACATATAAAATAGGAAAATATTCCAAAGTATGGTATTTGACTCTCAATTGTATTCCAGGTGGGTGTATTGTTTGTTCTTCTGTATGGTTGAGCTAGATACTAGCCTTGAATGCCATGGTTACATCGTACATTACATTTCTTCAAGGTTTTGGACATGTATCTAAATATAATTGTAAATTATTCTTATTTATTTGCTACGTTGCATTTATTTACAAATATAACTCTACCTGAAAAAAGAAAGATATTAAAATGGATTAAAAAAAAGGTTTGTTTGTATGTGAAATGTAGGTGTTTTTAAACAATGTAAATGGTTGAGTTGGGCTGCCCTTGAATATCAGGATTATCTGGTCTTAAAAACTGAAAAAGGAAAACATTATTTCTTTCTGATTGCTAAACTTCGCCTGCGATTTATTATCTTGCGTACGATTTATTAAAGAACTTTAAAGCGTGAGAGAAATTAACTAAAAAGTTAATTTTGTATCAAAATTGTATGTAAATGGTGGGAATATGTTCTAAGTACACAATGTAAATGGTTGGGCTCGGTTGCCCTTGAATATCAGGGTTATTTACTGTTAAGATTGAAAGCGAAAGCATTTTATTTATTTCTGATTGCAAAACTTTGATCGTTTCCTAATATTGCTGCGCTTTATGAAAGTACTTACAAGCGTGAAAAGAAATGATCTAAAAAGGTTAATTTTGTATCAAAATTGTAAATGGTGGGAATATGTTGTAACACAATGTAAATGGTTGGGTTCGGTTGCCCTTGAATATCAGGGTTATTTAATGTTAAGATTGAAAAAGCAAAAACATTTTAATTTATTGTCTGTTTGCTAAACTTCGCTTGTTTCCAAATCTTGCCTATGATTTATTAAAGAACTTTAAAGCGTGAGAGAAATTATCTAAAAAGAAAATTAAAAAAAAACTTTTTATTTATTTCTATTTGATAAACCTTTACTTGTTTCTAAATATTGCCGCACTTTATCAAAGTACTTAAAAGCGTGAAAGAAATGGTCTAAAAGTAAAATGTGGATCAAAATTGTATGTAAATGATGGGAATTTGTTGTAACACAATGTAAATGGTTGAGTTCAGTTGCCCTTGAATATCATGGTTACTGTTAAAATTGAAAAAAAAAATGAAAACAATGTTTATTTCTTTCTTTTTGATAAACGCCACCTATCAAAGTACTCACAAGCGTAAAAGAAAGTATATACAAAATATAAATTTGTATCAAAATTGTATGTAAACGGTGGGAGTATGTTGTAACACAATGTAAATGGTTGAGATCAGTTGCCCTTGAATATCAGGGTTATTTACTTTTAGAAATATCTCAATGTATTCAGCTTAAAAATTTGTTTGTTGACTTATTTATTTGCTGAATTCCACTTGCTTACAATATTCACTGGTTCTTTGTAAACATTGTGAAAAATATTAAACTCATATTTGTGTTTTTGTTCATCTAAAAAGGTAGGTAGGTGCATTCTATTAAATCCAACAAGTTATACATTTTAAAATGTGTTGACTGCTTTGTTTCCTAAATTCAAACTTGTTTCCAAACATAACAATTCTGTAGGCTGTTGAACTACTTGAAAGCATGAAAGAAATTATGTAAAAAGTTAAGTTTTTATCAAAAATGTATGTAACGATGTACAAATTCTGGTGAGTGTATATTTTACTTCAGTAAAATGGTTGAGTAAGGTTACCCTTGGATGTCAGGTGTATTATCTGCATCTGTTTACAACAATTCTTGAAAGTTTTCAATTTGAAAAATTTTGTTTGTTGATATTTGTTTGCTCAATTCCTCTTGTTTACAAATACCACCCATTCTTTAAGTTCCGTACACAAAACTGGAAAAAAAATACAACAAATTGTATGAAAAGAGGAGGTTGTGGGAGTTTTTATTTTCACAAAAAGGCTTTTGATGGATCAACTGTCATTATATGATTTCATAGACATTCCATCACAAAATCAAGAATAAATTCTTACATGTGTTGGTATTTTATTGATCCTCTAGATTACTTACACGTATTTAAGTTAAATAGTGCTCAGTAAATGAGTGCAAACCTGCTCTAGCAACAGCATGTCTATAATAAGTCTAAGGGAGAGGATGGGGGGGGGGGGGGGGGGGGGCTCCAACCTGCGGACACGCAAGTGTGGCCACTTCAGGTGAGGTCCAGAGCCCCTGGTAGCTTTTGGATTTTAGCTATTCAAAGCCCCCAAATCAAAATTCCTCCTCCGCCCCAGGAGTCCCCCTTCTGAAATCAAAACTATTGGCTCCGGCCCAGGAGTCCCCCTTCTGAAATCAAAACTATTGGCTCCGGCCCTGGAGTCCCCCTTCTGAAAGCCTCTGTATAAAGACCACCTACTTTTAAAGACCATTGTTGTGTCCAACCTGCGGACACGCAAGTGTGGCCACTTCAGGTGAGGTCCAGAGCCCCTGGTAGCTTTTGGATTTTAGCTATTCAAAGCCCCCAAATCAAAATTCCTCCTCCGCCCCAGGAGTCCCCCTTCTGAAATCAAAACTATTGGCTCCGGCCCAGGAGTCCCCTTTCTGAAAGCCTCTGTATAAAGACCACCTACTTTTAAAGACCATTGTTGTTTCCTGAGATTGTGGAAAAGAAGTTTACATGTATGCAAGTGAACCAAGTTTATAAATACCACATTCTTATGTAGACCACCCTTCTTCTTTTCCAAGAAGGAAGGTTAAATGTAAATGAACCCCTCTTTATAGGCCACCTCCTTATAAAGACCACTATTCTTGTTTACTTAGAAAGTATTGTACAAGTTGTCTATGAAGACCCATCTGCTTATGAAATATAGACCTCTATTTTTGTCTCCCTATAAAGTATATGCTGTTTGATTGAAAGTGAACCCTACTGTTTATAAAGACCACCAGTTTATCGAGACTACTTTCCTTTCGAGTCTCCCTTTGGGTTGAGCAGTCTTTATTATAGAAATGTCTGACTGTGTTTGTTTTTTGCTCTATTCAGAAATACTGTACCATTAGACAAGTATGTGTTACAAGCCACAGACTGTTGTTTGGGCTCTCCGTGCTCCACCCACCACTTCAAACCAAGCAAAGTACTCATAAACCCTCCCTCTACCAAGCCATTACCAAAGCCAAAATCACTATTATAATGGCATAGAATGCGGTACTGTAGTCAAGTCCGTACTCGAGACTGCTTTTGTTGGTCTTGTGACTGGGACTCTGAGCCAAGTCACAATATGAAACAAATGGGAACATGCTATTCCGTTGGGTACTCGGATCAAACTTGTTGACTCGACTGCAGCCCTGATAGTGTGCTACAAGGATTCAGTGGCTTAATGCTGCCCTCAGTGCCCATATCCCTCCTCCTCCTGTATTGACAGAGCCTATTAATGAGATGTGATTAAAGAGCTATTGTGTTCCTTATCCAGCGAGGAATGTGGAAACCAAACAAAACGAGCTTCAGCAGATGCATTAATTCTTTTCCACACAAAAATAAGATAAAAACAACTTACATGTACATCTAAGCAAAGTTTGAAGAGTTGTCAAGTTGTTTTGAACTTCAATAATTACATTAGGTTTTTAAAAACAAATAAAATGCTTCCTTTTATTTCCTTTATTTTTTTTCTCACTATTATAAATAGCCTAAACTAACCCATCTGCCATGACATTTTCACCGACTATTTTGAAAGCATGAAGGATAACTCTGATGCAAACTTCATCCACCCAAGTAATGTTGTTGCACAGGACTAGAATGTTTCCAAGTATTTTTAGGAGAATATAATGAACAGCTGTTCGTTTGGATGTAATAGTATTCCATATCCACCATACCCTTTGTGCATTTCTAGGTCCCATATGTTTCAGTAATCCAATGATAATTTCATAGACAAGATTTTTAGGAGAAGAATGAAAAGCTTGCATTATTCAGCGATTGTGACTGGGTTGTGAAACTGTGAATCCAGGCTGTTCGAGTAGTGTGAACATGCACCTATCAATTGGCTTTTCCTCTACCCTTTGTCCAGAGAGGTGGCACCTCTCTGCTTTGTCTAACCCTAGGCTCTACATTTTTTACTTCAAGCATTTACATGTGAAGCCAATATGGCAATTTTATACATGTAGCTAAGAATTGTTCATAGAAGAATGAAAAGCATGCATTAAAACATACTTCTCCTGATGGAGGGTGGACGTAGGCTGCAAGAGGTTTTTTTAAATCCGTACCCTGTACCCTTGGACTATTTCATAGATTGATATGTAGGGAAGATTTATAAACAGCATGCATACCTAGACTTATGTGTACCTCTCATGTTGTGGAGTTGTGCTACTGTGAATAGTGTGAGAGGAGTATAAACATGCACCCATAAGGCCCATATTATAAACTTGAGCCCTATTCTTTGTCTAACTAAGTAAAGGCCTTATAGTTGTTCAATATTTCAGAGGCAGTTTTTTATAGATTGATACAATCATAGATCTACCAATATACAAAAAAGAATGATATAAAGCATTTGAATGTGTGCATCACCATCTGTCCTGTCATAGTGTGAATGTGGGGTGCTAGATGGGTGCAAAAGAGGGTGTAAACACACACCCCTTGGTCATTACCCTTTATCAAACCCGAGGTTCAATATTTCAGTGGCGATTTCAAAGTTTGATAAATTATAGAAGATTTAAACAAAAACACATAAATATGGTTCAATATTTAAATTGCAATTTAATAGATACATAAATATGATATATACACAAAAAATAATTTGCATATCACCATCTCTCCTGTCAGAGTGTGAATATGGGCTATTATAGTATAGGGGTGCAAAAGAGGGGTGCCAGAGAGGGTGTAAACATGCACCCCTTGATCCACACTCTTTGTCAAACTCAACTTCAAGAATTTATGTTTCAAGTATTAAAATGGCAATATCATATATTGATAGACAAATCATTAAATTCATTTGTGAATCACCATCTCTCCTGTCAGAGTGTGAATCAGAGTTGATAGAGGGGTGCAAAAGAGTGGTGCGATAGAGGGGTGTAAACACACACCCCTTGATCCACCATCCTTTGTCTGACCCAGAGTGTCTGTGGTCAAGACAGATCCATAACAAGAGGGGTAAGATGAGAGCAGGTGGTGGTGCTGATAACAAAGCTCTGGAGAGAACAACATTCCATGGTCACACTTTGGGTTTGGCACTTTGGTGGAGCTCAGAGATTATTTCAACCCTGATGCAATATTATTTGCTGTTTGTAGTGACACTCATTCTCCATAGAGAAGAACATTCCAATTTCATGTTCACACTTTGGTTTGGTACGAGCTCAGCCATTATTTCAACCTATTCTGATGCAATATTACTTGTTGTTGGTAGTGACATGCATTCTCCAAAGAGAACAACATACCAATTTCTCATTCTCCATAGACCAGAAGCCCAGTGTGCATAATGGGTAACCCGAGACAGAATAAGATGACAGAGACTCTCTCTTTGTGTGTTGACTCCTGATTACCCCGTTCACACATCAAAAGAATTTGCCAAATTTGGTGGCCCAGTGCTAATTAGAGCCCCTTCATAGAGGCAACTAGGTTGATATTACTTCATCTTTGGTATCATTCATTAACTGCTTGTTTTCACTATGCAAATATCAAAGGAGGCAGTAATTACTAAATTGAACATACATTAAACATGAAGCATCAATGTATCCTGCCTGACTAGGTCTGCTCATTAATTACGATATAGTTGCCATGTCCGTGATGTACACAAATTTCCCCTCATTATTTGCAAAAGAGGGTTTTGATATTCTAAAACCCACAACTCATTACAAAATAGGGCAGGCTTATTAACAAGCTCTTGCGACTTGTTTTGTGAACGAGGGCTTCACAGTCACGTTTTGATCATTAAGCCGCCTGACAAAACCGAATCCATCAAACGGCAAATGTTTGGTGTTCTAAATTTTAGATCAAATGAATAATACATGTTGCACAAGGTGGGTGACATCCTAAGTCAAAAAAGACAAATTTTCCGTGATTCGTGATATATCATCGTTCAATAGAAAGATGAAAAGAATCTGTTCACCCTTGCATGCTACAACGGGGTTCCCCAGAGGCTAAAATTTATTTCCATTGTTAACTGGAAGAATCCAACGTTGATCACAGAAATACAATTGACAAGCTGTCTTTAATATTCACCCTTGTCTATAAATCTTTGTATTGAGGGTTTAAAAGGCATTGACAATTGATATTGATGTGTTTCCTCTTTGATGCTGGCTTATACACAATAAAGTCACATTTGTCTCCTACATTGAGAGATCATAAAATTATTCACCTATTCACGTGTTCAAAGTCTGAAACACACTTTTTTTCTTTAAAATAGTTAATCAAACCATTCAAGGCTGGTCCAGAAAATACATGGGCAAGGGTCTATTGTAGTGTGAGTCATTTTCCCCCCTTCTTTAACCAGTTCAGAACTAGCTATGTTGAGTGTCTAGACAGTGAATGTTATACCCGAATCTGATAGTTTTGAGTGGACTAATAATGATTGGTAAAGCGATGTAGCAAATTAACAGTTGTCATGGTAATCAAATGATGATGCCACCTGGGCAACGGATCATTAAACAGTCTACAAATTTTAATTCTTACAATTCAGACCAACCATGAACATTTAACTCCCAAGCAAAATTTTTGTCCTATCAACGTTTAACAAGCACTTCATCTTTTATTCCTGAACCACTTTGAAGACTTGTCTTACAACTGTCGAAAACTGTTGAGGAATTTTTCTTTGGTCTCATTTTTTTTCTTTCTTCAAAGACAATTTAACACAGGCAAGCTATTGTTTTCAGTATAATCTACCGAATCAGAGGAATAATCTCTCATTGAGAGTTTGAGCACAATCGGCAGAGAAATGAAAAAACTATGGCTCCTTGAAGATGTAATTTCTATATACTGTATCTATTTGGACGGCTTCATAATGGTATAAACTCTTTACAGAAAGGTACATTGAACAATAGGCAAATACTCAATAACATTTGCCCAGAGATATCTTCTGCAACATGACCAATGAAATGGTGGGTTAGCGGACAAAAGAGATGGCCCCTTTATGGCGTAATTATTGGTGCTTATGGTGGAAAATTTGTGACTTCTTCATATTTTGTGCCATGCTGCTGACATTTTCATTCAGAAAAAGCCCTGAAGGAGGAAAAATAATGTTCTTGATAACCCTATTAACCAATTATGGACAATATGATTCAGGCTTTCAAGCAGTTCCACTTTTCCAACTTTTTCAGAATGTGTGGTACCCTCTTCCATCTTTTCTAAATCCCTCCATTCCCCATAAAGTCCTATTTTGGGCAATTCCACGCCAAATGAGCCAAAAGTGGAAAAATCAAATGAGGATTATTTCTGATCTTGTTTATTTTTTCTGGATTATTTTTTCATAAATCATGATCACATAATGATATCTTTCAGTTTACATGATTAAAAAAAATATTGGGCATCTCCTGATAGGAGAAACAGACACCATACATGAACCCATACACATGGGACTACACAGTGCCTATTTCTAGACTTCTTCATTTTTTGCATTCCTTTCTATTATTTTTCTGTTTTAAGGTACCAAATTGGATGATTGGATATCACAATATGTGTTCACATTAAAATTTCTGTTTTTTGAGAGCCCTAAAGTATATTTTTAATGAATCAAAAACTCTGTCCTTCCGTTACCGAACAGTGAAGCAATTAACTTCTTGTAATTAATATACCAATAGACATTTTTTTTCTTCAAATAAATGTTGTAATACTCTTTGAACATTAGGGAATGGACTATGAGCCAATATATCATGATAGCATTTGAAACTTCACAGAGATTGGATCATAACTAAAGAACTTGAAAATCCATGTCCATTTTGCCGTCCTTCCGTTACCGGCCTCATTAGTGTCCATATCTAATAAACGTAATGTAACAAAAATAAATAAAAAATAGGAAATCAAAGGTGTCCCACCAAGAGTCTCAGAAATGTTATTAACAATGATGAATCATAAGCAGGATCCTGGAATTATTTGATTAAATTTCAAAAATTGCGTCTGAATGTCCTTCCGTTACCGTGGAATTGCCCTTTTTCCTATTTTTCCTTTTTTTCCAAAATTATCTTCCATTTTCAGCCTGTTCCTTCTTCTAAAAAAAATCCACTTCCCTCAATATCCAGTTTTTCCAACTTTGTACAACTTCCCTTATTATATTTTCATATTTCCTAGTAACTACTTTTCCTGAATACCTCCTTTTCTGTATAATTTCTGAGTTTTTCCAAATCTATCCTACATTCTTGTCCTATGAGTGAGGAAAAACAGTTGTGCAGGGCGATCTCATAATTCAGGATAATCTTAGTGTTAAGAAGGCTTAGTCGATCATTGCATGCAGGTCCTCACATAAAGTGTACCTTTACAGCCTGCATATATATTAACCCCTTGCCTATGGGAACGCTAGGTCAGAAATTTGTGGTATTCCTGGGATCCACCACGAGACAGAGGTGTCTCAGCAGTCAGCTCTGCAAATATGACCCCAACACAATCCTCAAAGGGAAAGCCTGCTGAAATCCTCTTCCATCCTATTCTATTTTTGTCTCTCAAATCCTGCTTATAAATGTCATACTTTTTGAATGATTCTGGTCCCCCACTTTTCTCCTACTTATAAGTAACTATATAAGTAACCTGTAGTATAATAGCCATCAAGGTCCAGAAAGACAGCCATGAATAATTACACCACAAAAGGCAAGGACAAATGTGTAGCTAGGGGGGGGGGGGGGGGCACATACCCCAAAATAATAAGGGGAAATTATGAATGAAAATAAATAAATACAGAAGTTGTGACCCCCATTGTGTGTCCAATCATTTGTGAGCCCCCACCAATCAGCCACTGGGCAAGGACATTAATTGCGAGGTAGAAATTTGTATGAGCAAGGCTGTTTTTTTAGAGTCCTTTTAGTTGAATACAGAAACCAGTATAGTTAAAGATGTAAAAGTACAATGACAAAATGCAAGGATGAAGTGTACCATATTAATATAGGCACTATGCAAATGTATACATGTAGCAGTTTGTTCATTGCAATTGTAAAGCTTGTTCTTTACCATTGATGGATTATCAATATGCCTCCAAAATGAATTTGAGGTTTATGCAAGGCTTGCTCTTGCCCTATCGCCCTGGGCAAGTCAAATTTCATAAATGGTCTGACTTGGTTGCCCAATCGGGCAACTAAATAAAACAGAATTCAACTAAAAGAGAAAAGTCCATTTTGTACATGTGTATAAAATCTCATCTAGAAGTACACAGGCAAGTAATTTTACTGTTGGGGCAAGTCAAATATGAAGATGATTTTACGTGGTACTATGGTAGTCTTATGAAATATAATGCTTTTAAATGTTTGATAGTTAGATTGATGAAAATCACAATTTCCATTTATACTTTTGTAGTGCAGAGTAAATGTGTAATGACCTTTTTTTTTTACTCCATGTTTTTAAGATAAGATAATGTAATATATTGGACACTATATTGCATAATAGTACAGAAGCTGTGGAAGGGGTCTCTCTTTTATAGATAGAAACATTTTTTTTTTTTCGAGAAAGAAGCCAAGATTAGATAAGATGAATACATTTATGGTTGCCGCGCACGTCATGAATCATTTATACGGCTGCGATGGAGTGTTGAGTACATGTATATTGAAGGGGAAAAAAGGGTTAGAATACCGTTTTTATGAGAGCATCTTTCTCAAAAGCCACGGACAAAAGAGGGGATTAGGTTGTGAACACTGAAATGAAACAGGAAGATAGAATCCTTTTAAAGGTTTTGAAAATGCACCTTATTTGGTGACTTAGATGTGGGAAAATTATCAAACCAATGGTACCTAGATACTTTCAAAGAGGCCGCTTCTTTTGAGCAAACATTACTGAACAGAAGAAATGTTAAAAATAAGATGGTTTCTGAAAAACTTTTGCTCTCGTTTTTTTGTTAGCCCATTGCTTTTGTCTGTCATTCTCCGTGTAGACCCTAGCCTAGCTAGACCCTAGCCAAGCGTTTTGAGGTCCAGTCCTGGTTGATCTAGATTTGTGTTAAATTCCAAGCTCCTTTGTGAATGATTGTGAACAGAATAGCATGGTGACAAAAGAGACTCAGTTTTTCTGACATCCATGTGAAGTGTTGTCAGCATCGTGCTTGCTATTTACAGAGATGGTTCTTGCCTTAAAAAGGATGAATAATGTTGTATCGCCCTGAAGATTATGAAAAATTTTATGAAGTGTTGTTTTGGAAGTAAAGTGAAAGTAGGTGCAGAAAGTTATTGTTTTTTGAAAAGATAATTATATGCGAAACAAAGCTTTCAACCAGGCAATAATATAGTTCTGGTAATTTAATATTGAAAGTAGTATACTTATAATGAAATGCTCTGACAATTATATTATCTATAATTTTAAACTGAATGTGAAAGTTATTTGATATGTGTGCTTTATTTGAGCTCCATTCCCTCTCTTATTTCACCAAGTTTTATTATACCACTCTATTAACCTATTTTAAATAAAATATTTGCTTTTAATGAAGAAGATATATGTGACTCAATAATATAACCAGCTTGATCACCTCTTTCCCCCTCTCTTTCTCTCTCCCACAGGGTCTGGATAAGTCAGGCAAGCCTCTCCTAGTATTTTACCTCAAAGTGCAATTGTATGTGGAACATGTATCCTTACTCAAGTAAGTTCACCTTTATTATAATTTATTCCCTTCTTTTTTACTTGAATATTGTCAATGAAAGCATGTATGATTTTGGTGTAACACATTGATTACCCTTTTACATTTTGATTGTAGGATAACAGGCATTTTCCATACACTATACACAATCCTGAATTCGGTCTTGGCACAATCTTCATCAGAAGCACAAACTCATTATTAAAACATTTCTGTTTTAGATTGTTTGTGCGTGAACTCCGTTGAATCTGTATTTGATTCCACTGATTATGTAGTTTCTGAACCGGCCAAACAGTAATGACCATATAACATAAGTATGAACAGCAAACACCATGTTTTTATTTTTGTTAATAAGAAAAAGTTATAGAACAACGTTTAAGAATATAAAACAGCCCATTTTTGTGACAGCTGGTTGCCATTTTTGAAAATGATAGTAATCATGCAGCATGAATACAAACTACAAATCATTATAAATATTATGTGTGTGAACTCCATTGATTCTGTAATGGATTCAGTGATTCTGTAGTTTCTGAGCCAACCAGCCAACACTTTTTTCCTCCAAAACTGTGACCCTTGTCCTCCGCATTCCTTCTTTGATTGCCTGCCACTTTCTTCAGAAATTTGAGAGAACTTTTAGTCTTTATTTAAGTCCCACTACCTAAGAATTTCCTCTTCTATTTGCTTTACAATACGCCAGTTCTAAATGATGCTCCAAATGTTTAGCTGAGTATTAGTCCTCTCTTTTTTTCATCAGACCTACTTAATGTACATGTAGTACTGCAATCAACATATCAGTAGATATAAGCAGAAGCTTAGAACCAACTGGGCCCGTATCCATAAAACGACACTAATTTGATGGTTCCTATCTAAGTCTATTTTGGATGATAGGGCTAAATAAGCAGCGCAAAGTTTTCTTAGTCACTACCAAGATGTTCATTATTTATTACCTATGAAGTTAACCCTAGTTTGCAACTATAATTATCTGTATTGTATCCCTATCAAAATACACTAAGAATGAAACTAAGCTAGTCAGTGTGGTTTCATGAATATGGGCCCTGGGTCCCGTTTTATAAAACTTTTCCAATTGTTATAAGTGTCCAGTTAAGGTAACTACCATGGCAACAGCGACAATGCTCCATGCTTATTGGCTGTTGCCCTACTAGTTACAATAATTGGACACTTACAACATTTGCAAAAGTTTTATGAAATGGGGCCCTGGTGGTTATGTCTGCATCGAAAGTTAAGAAACAATTCCATCACCTTTGGAATGAGGCTAGAAAGCAGTCTGAAATCCAATACATACAAATGCTCACTGTGGCTTTCAACACAATGGGCTAAGTCAATCCACATTTTTGACTTTTGGGATATTCTTTTCTTTCGTGTTGACAGTGTAGTCCCAAGTTGCCATTGCGGGCAAAATTTGCTCTGACGTGCGTCACAATAAAGCAGTTTTAATACTAACAGTCGTGTAAACTCACACCGTGGCTTGCAATTTGGGATGGAAAAATTCCAAGTGGTAGTAATGCCCTTATTGATTATATTTGATGTAACGTTTAGTTTAAGTTCCCATCAAACATTAGAGCTTGCTTATGAAGTATACATATTTTACAGAGTATTGGAAAAGTATTTCTAGATGGTATCAATGAGGTATTAATCCAGTGAAATCATATGAACTAGCAAACTTACAGTTGAACTGCAAAAACCTATGCCCTTGTATTTCTCTCTTGTACATTAGTTATGGGGGAACAAATTTATATTTGTATTTTCATATTTTTGTTGGACTTAGAGGGATGATGTAAAAATACTTTCATTTTGTGTCACAAGGAGGCTTGTTTCTATCTTGTTTCCTATGGCTATGCCCTTCAAGCATTGTAAATTATCATTATTATTATCATTTATAGTTTTAACATATTTTTACTCGTCCAGAGGTGAGATTAGTGCTTCCATTCTGCTACCTAAATTAGCCATTATGATCCATTATCTTTAATTTCATAATCACTTAAAAGCATTATTATCATTTATTATTATAATCATTACTTTGCTTGTAGGAACTAGGGACAAAGTGACATGTCATTACCTCATATCTCCATGCTACCTGGCTTTGATTGAACTATCATAATCAGTTATAAATAATCATTATTATTATCATGATTTTTTTTTAATTGTAGGGATGATTTGACACGTCATCATTACTATCTCCAGCTGAAAGAGAACTTTCTCCAGGCGCCCGTGCAGTGTCGGGAGGAGGCATGTTTCGTCCTCGCATCCTACGCTCTTCAGGCGGACCTGGGAGACTTCTCGGAAGAGGAACATTTGGGCAGATACTTTGAACCGGCCAGTTACTTCCCCGAATGGGTGAGCTATGCACTTTTGTAAATAAAGGCTTATGACAATTTTGGAAACCTCCATAATAAAAAAGTTTGGAAAAAATCTGCCTATTGTCAACATTACAACTGGCATGTTAATTGGTAGCCATTGTGAGGAGGTATTAAGGGTGGATGTGGTGGTGAAATAATTAAGAAACAAAAAATCGGAAACCAGTGCAAAATGATCCTCAGTATAAATCATTATCATTATCTTTGAGGGCCTTTATAGACGAATTAACTGAATATTTGTTACATTCAAACATTCTTTGATTAAACATTCTTAATTTCAAACATTCTTTGATTATTTGTTACCGAAACACAAATTTCAGCTGCTGGTTTGCTAAGCTCTCTGAGACATGAGTTTTGGTATATAATTCATACACATGATTTGTAATAAAATTAAACATTTGTATTTATTCTAGCCTTGTTACAATCTCATCGTTTGGAGGTCCAATCATTGCACTTAATACTGTTATTGCATGATGTATCAAACAAAATGTCATCCACAAAAACAGAGAAAACAATATTATATTTGAGAGGATTTTTTTTCTTCTTAGAAAGTAAACAGTGGCAGTTTTCAAAGGGTGTATCAAAGATGATTATTTATACATCAGAGAACTATTTCATGTAGACCAGTGGGTTACCGATAAACAGCCTTTCAAGATTTTGTTCACGAACTGTTAGAAAAGGTTTCCGCACGAAAAAGAAAAGAACTTTGTGTTTGCACCGAATTAGTCTACGTTATGTAAACTATGATGTGAACAACCCAATCTGTTGGATTAAAAGTTAATATGTGACCATACGTACACAAAACGACCGTTATGTCGCTGTGGTAGTTTCTCTTTTATTAGCTAAAATAGTCAAATTTTGTTCAAAATTTGAGATTTAGGATTTTGATATTTCCTGAATGAGTATATCTTATCTAGCTTCTGTAACATTTTGAGCGTCAAAAATCATGTTTAAATATTTTTGTTCATCCAATAAATGTGATCTTATTACAGGTGTTTTAATGGAAACTGATCTTTTAAATGGTCCGTTTCTCCGTTATTTTAAAAAGGCTTCAGCCATATTCCAAATCTTTGGTGTTCATTTTGAGAGGGTTTGCTTAGTCCAAATATGACGAATGATATACCATTTTAAAGATAATGACTTCTATTTTAATGTTTTATGAAAAGCAGCAAAATCAGTTGTCCCGACTTATTGGTCGTTTTGTGGTGTAAGGTCACATATGGAGTAATAGAAAAATGGCATCAAACTAAGGCTGAGTCATGTCGGATATTTTCGGAACCGGGTACCGATAAACTGTAACCGGTCGGGAACCGGTATCCCGATAAATTTTTGCCGTCGAAACTCAGACCGGTAAAATCACGCAATCGTGCAAGCATCGGCAAAAATGCTCTGTTTGGGGCTTATATTGCTCTTTTTATATGCAAATAATATTACAAATATTGACGCTTTGGTGGATATACATATCAATCTTTACGGGAAAATACTTACAGCCTATCCAGAATTAACTCAGTTTCGCAAGAAAAGTATTTTTTCCGAAGTAAATTGGACCTAGAAATCGATCGTTTATTCAGCATCGCGCCAAGCTGAAACAAGCCGCTAAAATCGAAGGTTGAAGTTAGCAGCAAGTTTTCGGGTCCCGATATCGCGAGAAGATCGCGAGTGCATGCTATATTATATATGCTACCTAACTTCAGTTCTCGGCCCCGCGCACGCTAACTTCAGTCGGCCGGCTAGCACCGCGGTGCACCGCTGCGATCGAAATTTCCCGATAATTTGCGCAGTTTTTTTTTCATTGTTTCTGGGCTAATTTTTTGTTCTGTTCAGCTTTAAAACGCCATAGAATCATGTAAGTAGAATATCAAAACATTTTAAAATGGTATAAATTATCAAAATACGTATTTTGAGCCACTTAACTTTGTGTGAACATCCGTTGGCAATATCGTTTAAATTACTAGCAAGTTTGCGCTTCCTGTTCAATTTCTGACTGTCAAACGAAGTAACGAACCTAGAATGTCTCGAAAATAACCATTCTTTAAAGTAAATGATATCGATTGCCCCGTTTTTATTTGAATTCCGCTACATTAAGTGATAACCTTAATTTCTTTTTTTAAATTTGTTTTTCTTTTTTCCGGGCACCGTTTCCGATAAAACGAAACCGGGTACCGATTGAAACTGTCGGGAACCGGTGTGATCGACCGAACCGACTCAGCCTTACATCAAACCAACATTATTGCCTAGCAATGTGGCCCACAATGTAATGCCCACACAGATATGCATATAGGTGTTATTTCTTGGATTTTTGATATAATGAAATGACTTAATATTTTCTGAAAGGCCACAAACATTTTAGGAAGGTACACACTAACAGAAGGCAAAATAATGAGTACAAATTGAGTATAACTGGTATTCCTTTAAACCAGATGAATTTGATAAGAGTATTTTGTGTTCGCGCCCAAATTTTCCTGCGTAAATATTGACATTGCTAAATCAGTAAAAAAGAGAACATTGCTTAATCTTATCTTTGTCTTCTTTACTTACCTTCTGTGTATCATCTAGAAAGAACTAGAATATATCTAAACAACAATTGAATCTGTTCTTGTTTGTCCAAACCCTTGTATTTGTTATCTTTAAGTACTTGAATATTTGTATGTATGGTATAAAAATGCCATCCACAAAAACAGAAACAAACAATATACATTATATTCTACAGGATTCTTTTCTTAGAAAGTAAACAGTGGCAGTTTTCAAAGGGTGTATCAAAGATGATTATTTATACATCAGAGAACTATTTCATTATAGAATATTGCATACAAGGTGAAATCATGGAAATGGTTAGTGTTGCCTTTTGGAGTACTATGCAAGTTTGAAGCTGAGCTTGTAAAATGATGAAGCAAATTACAGTATAAAGTTATCAAGGGTCACTGGTTTAGACTTAAATATTGTTAGAGCTACTCCAAGATGTAAAATTTGGTCAAGCTTTTCTAATAAAGAAACTAGCTGATTATTTCAATTATTCTCACATGTGGCAGGTCTTAAGGAGAAGAGGGGAGAACTACATCTTGAAGCATGTCCCTGCGATGCATCGAGACCAGGCGGACACGTCTCCGGCCCACGCCGAGAAGGCATTCATCAGAGAAGCAGCACACACCGCTGAACACTGCCTGCATTTCTACAGACTCAAAAAGGTACAGACAATTTTATGTACACTTTACTTGTCAAGGGAAACGGATAAAGCAGTCTTTATACGCAGGTGGTCTTCATATAATACAGTCAAACCTGTGTATAGTGACCACCAAAGGGAAGTAAGAAGTGACCACTGAAGACGGGTGACCTCTATAGACAGGTTCGTTCCATTGTTTTTCTCTGCAGGGGATCATGTTTAGTGTCCACTATAGGCAGATTGGCTGCTATAGACAGGTGGCCACTAAGACAGGTTTGACTGTACATAAAGCAGGTTTGACTGTTTAACCTTTTTTCTACCGGATGGTTGTCTCATTCTAAGGCAAATAAATATCATTATTTTTTTAATAACTATAGAAAAACTGTAGAATTATAGTTGCCCTGAAATAAAGAAAAAACACCAGTGATATAAAATTAAAATAATTAAAATATTTGTTTTTGATTTTTGGTGGCCTTGGAATGTTCAATGTAGGTTAAGTCAAGTAGAGACAGATGTTGCAATTTAAAATAATTTCTTTTTTAATAACACGTGCAGGGCTGGTTCTGAAATTGATTGGGTTGGGGTGCGGGTGCATCAAAGCGCATGTTTTACCCAAAACAACTACAGTCAAACCTGTCTTAGCGGCCACCTGTCTATAGCAGTCAACCTGTCTATAGTGGCCATCAAAAGTTATCCCCTGCAAGGAAAAACATTGCTATTGAACCTGTCTATAGTGGCCACCTGTCTACAATGGCCACTATTCTTGACTCCCTTGGGTGGCCACTATAGACAGGTTTGACTGTAGACTTGAATGGGTTAAAAAGGACTTCTTTTTGAGTGAGTAACCAAATGGTTCTTATGATGGCAATGTACTTTCATTTGTGATCACATGCCATGAAATTGAGCAAAAGATAGAATGAAAAGTAACATACCAGCACTAATCATCTATTTGTTAATATTTGACAATTTGTCATTGTTGAAAAACTAGTAAATATCACGCAGAGCAACAAAATTTCAAATGATTTGCCTCGGAGAAAGAAAAAAAATGTGACAACAGTGAAGCTTCCAGAAGTATATCAAATATTAAGCTTCTGAAACTACATCAAATATTTTTCCTACTGGGATATATATATGATAAAAGCCTAGATTGCATTAATTGTTTAACGAAAGTGCATTGCACCAAATCCGCTTATTTTTTGCGCTGCAAAAGCAGACCGGTGACAATGGCTCCACCGAGCCGTGGCAAATTTATTCGCGTGGACTTCAACCGCCGCATTCCGTCTGGGAGCTATAGGGTGAATGGGGAAGCGACATCAAAAGAACCACCTGGCATGGCCTGAAAGAATGGGAAATATTTATGCCCACTTGCCCCAACAATGGGATTGGAGATATTTTCGTTATTGTACCATAAACTTGTGGTACAGTATACATAGTGTTTAGGTGAGCTCCGTTGACTCTCTGTGCCCTTCGCCCACCCGCGGCTCACAACCTGGTCCCAGGCACGCTTGTCTGGCCAAGCAGAGACAAGGCTATCCATAAAAGGGCAAAGGGAAATCCACATTGGGTATTAAAACAAATTCCATTCCATTTCCATGGAACATATGTGTGTGGGCGATGTACACAATGCCATTAATTATCAAAATGCCATTAAAGATTAATTTCCCCATAAAATCTTATGTTTTATTGCAATTTTAGATTATCATCCCTTTCATATTTGCCTATCTGGCGTTTAATAGGGTGTAGCACTAAATCAAATGATGGGGCAGGTGCGTTTTAATAGTATAGTCCTAAGTATTTCCTTTTGTGTTAACTTTTTAGGAGATGCACAATATCGGTTGTTGAGGTTACAAGTGGTTTGGGGCTGTAAACCACACATTGGATTGAAGTATTCTAGGAATGCTAGATGGGGCTGGGAGATAATTGCAGTGTACTTGCCTCGTGACCCCCAGTTCAAGATCACTCCTAAAGCTGACTGGGGATGGGTCGTAAATAAGCATTTATTTTATTATGTCGACTGTATATGATATGGGCTCTGGTGGTTTGCAAAATGCTACATGCTTGCAATATATTATACAGTCAAACCTGTCTTAGAGGCCACCTGTCTATAGCCAGCCAACTTGGCCACTAAAAAGTAATCCCCTGCAGAGAAAAACAATATTGTGGAACCTGTCGATAGAGGTCAAACGCCTACTATGGCGGCTTTTCATGTTTCCCTTTAGTTGGTCACTATACACAGGTTCAGCGGACTGGGGATGGTCATAGATAAGAATTTGTTTGATTATGTCTGCGTTATGGGCTCTGGTGGTTTGCAAAATGGTGAAATTATGCTGGCAAGACTCATCCAACCTGCCTATCTACCAAAAATTATCCACTCTATAGAAAAACAATAGATCCAGTCAACTTTTAATGGTTTCCTAAGCTGGTCACTGTACACAGGTTTGGCTCTGTAAGTATTATTATGAAACGTCCTTTGATTTTAGGGGAATATATTATTTACCAAAAATATAATTTCAGCTAATTATTTTTCAACATGGTTGTTGATAAGTTTGTATAAAAGGATTTCATCATATAAGAAAAAGTAAGAATAAATCGAATTTGTCATTAGGATGAAATATTAACTGTTTCAGTCTTCACTTAAAACTTTTCTACTATCGCGTATTCTACACTGCTATGAAAATCAGTTTATTATACAGTATATGCATACTGTTTGAGTACAAGCACTGATTTTGTAAATGTTTGTTTTTGGATTAATGACACAATATCATTGATTGAAATACTTTTTATATGTGGTGTTGAGTGAAAAGAATACCCGTAATATATGCAATCAGTTGTCCATAAAGTTGTTAAAACAGACAATTATATCAGATTGTAGGTGTTTATTCCTCTTATTTTCAGGTAACAGACTAAATGGAGAGAACACAAGTCAAACAAATGTTCATTACATAGCTTTTACACAAATTGCTTTGTGTCCATGTCACTCACTCAGTCAGTTTTGTGATTGATTGACTGATTGATTTTGGGGGTTTGAACACAAATATTTCTTCATGACTAATCATATAGATATATGAAAAAATATATAATGCAAATCAAACTTCCTGTTTACCCATTTTTACAAAAATATTCAATGAAATGTTTAATAGCGTGATGATTTGCTTGTATGGTTTCAGATAATTGCTACAGTAATCGAGCCTTCCATCATAATTACCGGCTCGCTTTCTTTAAATAGGGGAGAAAATCATCACCAATGATGCAAAACATACTATTCAGAAGGAAAATTGTACAGGTTTTGTTTCAAGGTCATTCTTCACACAGTGTCTGTGATGCCCCTTTTAAACTACATGTGCTTTCTATGAAATGAATAAAAATCATGCTCTAATTGGTCTAGTGTACCATGCAATAACATTTATGAATGGCTGGCTTTATGATACTCGAGAACATCATCGGAGGACAAAAATGTGAACCCGTTCTTTTTGGATGTAAAAATATCAGTACATGAACATGTATGGTTGTCTGCTTTTGTAGAAAATTATCAATAAATGAAGATATTTTAGATTTTCTATCAAATGTTCCTTTGAACTTAGTTTTCAATTTTCCATTAATGTTTTTTTTTGCCTACATGTATATCTTAGTGAAAACTTTGCAAGCATTGACAACTAAAAAATGTATAATTTATAATTCCCCCGTCCAATCACTGATTTGCATAAAAACAAAATGATTCCGAAAGTGTCTGATACCAATCTGGCACGTAACAAGATTTTAAGCCATCTCTTTAATCTCTTTGGTCTTATCTTATTCCTGCACGTACGGTGTGTTTCTATTTACAGGAGAATTATAGCCATGTTTCACTGATAACAATGCACTTTATGATGTTTTAATCTTGCATAACTCAATAAAGATAGTTGGTGGTTTTATCTGATACAGTATATGTTTATTTTTTATTCCAATAGCAATATAATGTTCCTAACATTTTTTCTGATATGTATGTTTATATTTATTCAAACAGCAACATAAAATTCCAAGCATTTTATCTGAAGTGATTGTTTTGATTCAAACAGCAACATTAAGTTCCAAGCATTTCATTGTCTACCCTAAATATCTTTTATCTCTTTTTTATATCCACTACAGACGAAGACCGAACACACACCCTCAATATGGCTTGGAGTTTGTACTAAAGGCATTCACCTTTACGAGGTAGGTTTAAAATGAATCTCTGTATGTTCAAATTGCAATGTCAATATCAAATAGTTCTGCGGGTCATCGTACTTGATCCAGAGGAAAAGGAAACAAGCACCTGTCTTGTCTATATTTGTTCATAAACCCTGGGAATATAGTATTATTTTTTAAAAGGTGGCTCTGTTTATGAAATTTCAAATATTTTTTGACATCAAACTTCTTGCACTGTAAATTCACACCAACATTTTTAGAATTAACATAAATGTTATAATATAAGATGATTTTTAAATTCAATTATTAGGGTGAATGTTTTTTTTTAAACTCTGCTTTGCTTGATCTATTAAATTGCTGTTGGGCCATGTTGTATAAATCTAATTGTCAAGTTGGATGTTGAGTGAAGTTAGGGTATCAAACATTACTTTCATTGGCCATGATTGCTCCAAGGGATATTCCCAAGCTAAAATCTAATTTGAGTGAATCAGGGAAAAACCGATATTGATTTTTCAGGGGCTACTTTTCTAGTTTGTCTGCATGAAAATAACACTCTACAATTTGTTTTGCATTGAACTCTATACAAATTTTGGGGGGCTCTTTTGGGCATTTCGGGGGCAAATTCGTCCTGAGCCCCAGTGTATTTTTTCACTGGAGTGAATGTTTGCATTAGCGTCAGGGTTTATGTTTAAGATTAGAGTCTAAAGCTTTCCTGTCTAATTTTTATTTAAATATCTGATAAAAGACTCGAAATGTTAATGAAGATAACTATTTGTGAAAATTTGTATGTCTAAATAATCTTCTGTAATCTCACTGCAAACGTGCAGTCAGCATTTATATACAGTATGTGGTATTGTCAAAACCATTTTTCACAAACCAATTCAAACTCTATCTGACACAATTGTCTTTTTTTTCGGTGTGAAATTTGAATTAATTTATTATTGTCTGGGTCAACCTTGATTAGCATGTTGCTATTTATTATCTCCAATTGTCAATCGATTAAATTGATTAATTTCGAAAATGTATTTTGTTTTATCAAACTAAACTGTGAATTTGTTGTAAAAATTGTAAATATTCAAATGATTATTATTGTTGAAAATAAAATGTGTTTCAAATTGTAGCAGTGGTGTCGATTGCACACGTTATGGGATTGGAAACCATGAATAATGTATAGTACTGACTACTCTAGAAGTTATTCATATAATCAACCACGAAACATGGTCCTCTAAAAAAAGGCTAATCGTGCTCATAATTGGGTGTTCTCATGTGTAAGTGGGTTGCTATGGGGACAGCAATTACAGCAGGAATCCATTTCACACAGGGATTCGGAAAACCTATAAATAAATGATAAATTGGATTCAAGAAAAAGGCATGGACTGAAAATTTGATCAATTTTGTTTTATTGGGTTCCAAATTGAATCTTGATACAAAAGAATCAGGAATTTGATGTTTATTGTGGAGTCTGTTTTCTGAGCGATTGATGTGAGACCCGATTTATAACATCATCTTCACAATATCATATGTTGTGTTATAACTCGATATACATGTTACCAAGGAGTTACTAGTGAGCCTAGTAACTTCTTGATGTTACGATCCATCACTGTCTTATGGGCCAACATTTCTCATATTGGCTCCCAATCGCTCCTTAATTATCCATCCAAATTGTTTTCTGTCTAGCAGAGATGCCAGTTTTCAGGCAAAAACCTGACTGCAGGCCCTGGTCACCTAGAAAATTCAGGGTAAATTGTCCCATTTTGCACACAAATTGCTATCATGGCTATCAGGCTCTCAACTTGTAGCTCACTGGCATCTCTACATGGTTTGCCTGACATGTAACCATCCATAATTTAGTACAAGGTATACTTTTGTTATGGTGACACAACATTTGCTCCAGGGACATTTGCTTGTGGGGTTTATCACTAGGTATTAGTGCAAGGGTTTGATTTTTTTTTAAATGGTTAGGGTCAGAAAACTTCATAGGTTAGAGAAAAATTAATATTGGAGGCTTGGAGCAATCATTGCTGGAGAACTTGTCAAGGAACCATTCCAAGGTCTGCTTTTTAAATATTTGACTGATAAATACCTACAACTGTAGCAGGGATCAGCTATTGCTGAATTTGTATATTACTATACGAGATAATAAATTTAAAAAAACTCCTTGTGACTCCTAATTACTATCATCGCGGGTGTGGTTACAAGAGGGTAATGGCTCTAAGTCAATTATGTTCCCACTCCCTTTGGTTGGAATGCTATTTACAAATAATTATTATATCCTCAAAATTTGATTGATTACATTATTTGCGGTTGAATGGATGTACTGCGTTAAACTCTTCCTCTGAATGCCTGAAATTAGGACTTGTCTGCTGACGTAGGGCAACTGATAATTAGCTTCAGGCCACAAAGAAATCATTAATGCCAACTTTTACTTGCCCAACTCACACAAATGTGTTTAATCTTGTTTGGGACCACCTCATTTTCGGTTTCTGGTCATTGTAGCTGCCCTACTGGGCCATAAGGATAATCAGTTAATTTCCAGCATTGCCTACATAGTGCTAAGTCTAAACATTTACTAAATGTTTTTTAATGTTTAAATGTTTACTAAAACGGTTTAAAAACGTTTAAATCAATGTTTTTTTCTCTGTTTAAACGTTTAAAAAATGTTTTAAAAACGTTTGAAGACTGTTTAAACGTTCAGTGAAATAAACAGAATAACTCAGAATAAACAAAACAGAATAACATACTACATAGTATGGTTTTTAGCATGCCTTTTGATGTTAGGAGTGAACTCCTTGTAGGAGTGAATTCCTTTCCCCGAGATGAATCCCGATTTCTATTTTGTCCTGTAAATGTAAAGACCTGGGGGAAGTATGTGACTTGCCATTTTTTGCGGTTAATTAACTTCACCACAACATTCCCTCACGATCCGAACGCACACACATTACGGTTCTCGGTGAAAATTAGGTGTTCAGGGCATTGTGTTCCCGGTACGTAATGAGCAGTCAACATGTATGATTGATGATGATGAAAAAAGCAAAACAAACATCCATTTCCTGTTTGCTTTCTTACTTCTAATGCTATTTAGTTTGTTGCCTTGTCAAGGATGGTATCATGAAGATTGACAATACATGAACTAAGGGCCCTGCAAATATGCGTTTTTTTTTCAGACTTGCCCAGGCGGGCAAGTTTGTAAGAAAACAGCTTGTCCAAAGTTTATGAAATGTACATGTAATATGCTTATCTTTATCCATGCAAGCTGACTCCATTTTAATAGCTATCCTAATCTTGCTGTTTATTCAACTTAATATTTTATTAATTAATTCAACTTGACATTGATAATAGTTTATTTTCTTGTATGTAAATGTTCATAACTTTCTTTATTTCTCATATGTTGAAGCATATACATTGTATGTGGATGTACTTGTAAATTGTCATTCAGCCCCTCTCTGCCATTTTGCAATGAACTTTTTGTATCATTAAACAAAAATCATTCATTATATGAATTTGAAGTCAGGATCATCAACAATTGGTATTTTTGTGTTCTTACTTCCAGGATTCAGCTGATGGTAAATACCTGTTGTGCGAGTATGCATGGGGAGATATCAAGAGGCTGATATTCCAGGTAAGTTCACTCTGAAAACAAAAAAATATTACATTAACATAATATATTTTCCCCAAAAGTGATATTTGAGACTTCAATCATATACCAATATCATTGTAAGATTCTTGAGAGTGATATGTGAGATCTTCATAGAAAAGGAAAAATATTCACCTAGGTTTGTATAAAGCATGGTTTGAACCATGGTCTACATCTATGGAGTGCCATTTGTAAACTGATGGAGAAAGAATGTAAACTCCTTACTTGTTAACAATGTCGATGGTACACATTTACTAATACACCAAATAAATGTTTGTCTTCTCAGATGGTGAAATTTGCTGGTTACCAAGCACTAACAGTCGTATCATTAGAAATTATAAATTGTTTTACTTGTCTACGAGCAGCACTCCATAGATGTAGACCATGGTTAAAACCATGGTTTAAACCATGGTTAAAACCATGGTTTGTACAAACCTTCTTTGTGAATCCGGGCCAATGGATCACTTTCATTCTTTATGTACAATACTATAGCACAGAAGCTCATTAACCTTTCCCCTTATAGGATTTGTAATGAGAGGGATATATTTGAACCCATTGTAAGAGTGCCATTCACAATTTGTTTTACTGCCTGAAATTCAAAGTGAATACCATGAAAGTTTGAATGAAAGTAGATGTTACACTGTGACAGATATGAGTATGTTAACGTATACGATTGTTCCAGCCATCATTGTTGTTAACAGTGTTTGTATGGTTATTGTTTTTATGAGTAGTATAACTATTATTCCTATTTTCCTCTCACAGAAAAAGAAGTTTGAACTGGTGGTGGAAGGGGTTGCAGATGGGAGGAAGATTACCTACTACACCTGCAACGAAGCAAAGTGAGTAATCGCCAAGTCTAGTCCTGGCAGTAACCTATTCCTTGAAATTCTTGATTTTAAACATGCATTCTCTATAGACCCCAGCCCGGGTATTTTCGGGACCAGTCCTGAAGGGGTTAACATAGAGAAAAAATAAGAAAAGTGGCCACTGTAGACAGGTGACTTCTATTAACAGGTCCTAAGACATTGTTTTTCTCTGCTTAGGGATCACATTTGGTTGTCACTATCAGCAGGTTGTCTGCTATAGACAGATTGCTGCTAAGATGGGTTTGACTGTATATCCACCAACGTAGAAACCTATACTTGTAGAAACAACATTTTAAGATATGTGTTTGATGATTTTGTCGGGTAAAAATGAGAAGGACCGTAACATCATATTTTTGCTTAATTGAGCTCTGCATAGTGCATGCCATCTTGTTGGTCTTCTTCTAATATGTGATGCCAAATTGTTATTAAAGATACTATTGATTTCTCATTTTGGGAATAGTTATCAAAAATAAAAGAGAGGTAAAATTAGTTTCTACAAGGCTCCCTACCAAACTTTAAACTTGATTATCTCAGATAAACAAGAAGTGCCTTTTTACCCTTCTCTTTGTCAAACAGTCATTTATATAAGTTGCTATTTCATGCTTATATTTTAAAAGTGTGAGCATTTCGAAAACCTAAATTTTTTGCACTCATTTGTTATATATTTACAATATTAATGTTTTGTTTTCTTCAATGCAGGTCCAAGCATTTGCTGCGACTGTGTAAGTTGACCCATACATTCCAGATGCAGACCCAGTCGCTGGTGGACATTGCGAAGAGGAGGGAGAACGCCTCGGGTATTTATCCTTTCTACCCCTTTTCCTGTTAGATTTTGCAATTCCCATCAATTTTTTCATAGAAAAGGAATTATGTGTCACTAAAATACATTTTAGTGACCTTGATGTGACCTTGATGTCCTTGCTGACTGGCACAACCAAATTATTTTTTTTCTTTATATTTAATTTGGTTTTGCCACCAAAATCTTGTTTTGAATCTCAAAAACATGATAAGTCTTGATTTTACTTGTCGGACGGCCAACTTGAAAGTTAATGTCTACCACTTCTTGATGTTGGTCATTGAATGCACTTTACCAAATACTTGTTTCCCCTTTTCTATAGAAAGGAATATAAGCGTGAATACAGATGTGACAGGTTGTTACAGGTTTATATAATTGATATTCTCTTTTATGGACATGAATGTTTTTCAAAGATATTGGATGCATAACTTATTTATAATTATCACATCTAGGGTGTTTTTCTATAGAGGGCGCTGTAAACACACTAAATGTAGAGCCCCTTGATACAAAAGTTATTGTCCAAAAATGGGATACAAATGGCGACGGGTGTCAAGTTGTTGGGTGCTTGTGTAGTACATGCTGTATACAGTGGTGCGCTTAAAATCACTCAACTCCTTCAAGTATGCGGTGGTTTCAATTTCTTTTTTATACAGGGAGAAAAATAATGTAACATCTATTGCCATTTTGTATCCACTTTTTGGGCAATAGATGTTGTAACTCTCTGTTTAACAGGACTCTATCAAACTAAATGTAGAGAAAATATGCACCTGCAAAAAATCAGATTTTCTTGAAACTTTCATGATCCTCTTACATCAAGCAAGAAATATGTAATCCTGTGTTTGTCAATAAAATTTACATTCTCATATTCATGTTTTAATTAATAGAATGAGAAAAAAGAGCAAACAAATAAATTTGCCCTTCTGTATTTTAATGTTTCACTTGACCAAAGAAAACTAACATGAACAATTAATTTGCATTCTCTTTTTCATGTTTCACTAAACAGAGAAGAAGCGTTACCGCGAGTCGTACATTAGCGGCGACATCTCGTGGTCTGATCTGGACAGCTCCATGACGACCACCTCGCACAGTGAGATGTCCAAGATCGATCAGCGTCTGTCCGTCATCAGTAACGTCAGCTCGGTGGCGACATCGGGCATCGTCTCCGATGAGAGGTCACCCATGGACAGAATGTATAGTGAAGGTGGGTGCTTTGTTCGCTGTTACAGGCCAAGTTGTATTTTTTTTCTTCGATTTTAATGCTTTTTATGAACTAGAAAGAGGTATTGTGTCACAGGGAGCTAAGGATAAGAGCCCCTGTTGACCTGTTAATAATGTGCTAGCCTTATGTAGTCTTTTGTAGCTGTTAAATTGGCTAATATTTGGATACTTAAAATTTAAAAAATCTTGCTGACAAAGAAATGGCTATAAATAGCACATTTTACTCGTGAGTTTTTATGCGTCCGTCCGTCCGTCCCGTTTTCGTTCTCGCGATATCTCAAGAACCGATTGACGGATCAATTTCAAACTTGGTATTAGTGTACATATTGGGGTGACAATGATCCGAATAGATATTGGGGTTCATGAGGTCAAAGGTCAAGGTCACAGGATTCAATATATGTGCAGAAATGCCTTGTTCTCGCGATATCTCAAGAACCGGGTGACAGATCAATTTCAAACTTGGTATGAGTGTACATATTGGGGTGGCAATGATCTGATTAGATTTGGGGGTTCATGAGGTCAAAGGTCAAGGTCACAGGACTCAATATATGTGCAAAAATGCCTCGTTCTCGCGATATCTCAAGAACCGGTTGACGGATCAATTTCAAACTTGGTATGAGTGTACACATCGGGGTGGCAATGATCAGATTAGATTTGGGGGGTCATGAGGTCAAAGGTCAAGGTCACAGGACTCAATATATATGCAAATATAGCTTGTATGGCAAAATTTCAAGCACTGAATGTCAGATTTCAATCAAACTTGGTACCTGAATGTATCATAAAGAGTCAACGTGGCCATAAAATATTGGGAATATGAGGTTGAGGTCAAGGTCACAGGACTCATACATGCAAAAAAGCTTATAATGGCAAAATCTCAAGAACTAAATGTCAGATTTCAATCAAACTTGGTACCTGAATGTTTCTTAGGGAGCCAATGTAGCTATCAAAGTTTGGGATCATAGGGTCAAGGTCACAGGAATCAAAGTATATGAAGAAAACAAAAAAATAAATTCAGTGCATGTTGATTTGGGCTTGATATTAAAATCGCGTGATAGCGGAGGCATAATTCAGTCGAAGATCCATCTAGTTAATGATGTGTTTTGGGGTTGTCCATCCTTCCATCTGTTCATTGTGTTTCTACATGTACTTCTACTTAGTGGGCATTAGGTAATTCTATAGCTAGCTGAATACCGCTCCTGGAGGGCTGAGGAGTGGTAGTGATTTTTGAGCACTCAATCTTGAATCCAGTACATTTTATCAGGGTTGGCACTTCTTATCTCTAGCCCCTGGGCGCTAATGTCTCAGCAGAGGATTATAGGATTAGGATTGTTGACAGCAGTAATAAAACTGATAAGAATGTGGTCGATACGGAAACAAAAATGATAAAATTGATCACCACGATGGTGGAAGACAAGCTAATGGGACAATCACGTCATGGCATGCCCAAGTCCACAATCCAACTCAATGAATATTTATCAATCATTCTTTTTTGCAAGCCCCCAATTTCACACTGTAATGAATGTCCCTTTAATACAATACAGTCCATTTAGTTCATAGGCCTTATTTCTTTGTTTGTTGTTATAGACTAACTGCAATATCAAACATTGTAGTAATGTCTAATATCCATTCCAAAGTTATCTTGAACAACTGTATATGCTACAATTTGACATTTGGAACTGATACGTATATTGTAAAGGGAAAATGTTCTGTTTATTTGTCATCCACAAAAACAAAAACATACATTGATGTGAATTTTCTCTTGACTTTTGCTCCCACCTATCTGATAGATGATGACATGTCTTCCACACACAAAGCAATAGAAGCATCAACGTTGCTGCCCGCCTCTAGCTTCATCATCCAACTCGAAACCCACCACAACCTCCCATCAGGGGCCTTGAGAGAAGGCATCCCGAATACTGGTAAGTCGTGCCTTCGGTTAGCTTTTGAACCTGTTTTAAAATAGGACAAGACACAAACATCTTAGAATTGGCATCTAGGTATTTATAATGCACTTCATTTTGGACAAACCTACCCCTCGATATTTGTGTATCTGACAGTGTTAAACTCTTGAAATCCCGGATTAGTACCCATTTGTATCATACTGCTTTCAATTTAATGTAATTAATATTAATTTGTTATATTTGTGTTCCGTATACAACATTTTTAGAAGTGGTTATAGGCTCTTACAGTTTGCTCTGTGTAAATTACTATTATTATAATGCTTCACAACTTTGGAAACCATAATCTTATACTGTAGATCCAAAATAAATGTAATATTTAATATCACAATATATTCATTTTTTTTATAGATTCATATCTTTATAAATTGACCAGGTTTTTAATATTATTTGGTGGCACAGTTGGAAAACAAAAAGTCGCAATTAATTGTAAGTCAGATCATGTGACTAAATGCGCAAATCTGATTGGCTGAAATGCGCAAATTTTCTGATTTACAATTGATTGTAGCTTTTTCTGCAACAGGGCCCACATCACAGCACACTGCATCAAGGATAAAATGAAGACACAGGTAGTTCAAAGGTCAAATGTCATAAGGTCATGTGAAATTGTGGAGACAGCATTGTTATGGAGGTATGCTAGGCAGGCATATACTATTAGACCCATGTTTGTTACTTTATTCTCTCCATTTTTTGCACCCTTTTAGATGGTAGCGCATCCAAGCGCCATTCAGCTGCCATGTCCGACGCTTCTAAACGGCATTCAGGGGCGATGTCTGAGTCATCGAAACGGCACTCTACAACTTTGTCCGACACATCGAAAAGGCACTCTGCGGCTTTGTCCGACACATCGAAACGGCACTCTGCGGCTTTGTCCGATACATCGAAACGACATTCGAGTGCAATGTCTGATCTGTCGAAGCGCCACTCTGCAGCTCTATCAGATACGTCCAAGAGGCACTCGGCGGCGATGTCCGATGCGTCGAGTCACAAGGAGTACAATGCAACTCACTCTTCGTTCTCCAGCGAGCCCGGGAGACCGAGTCAGAGTCAACTCGAGGCCGCGGCCATGCTCAGCGATTCGGAGTGGGCTTCTGATGACGAGGCAAGTTGTGTGTGTAAAGACATTCGCTACTCAGGGAGGCTTTTGTGCAAGGAAAAAATGGTTGCTCTTGATTCTATTGATTCAAGCAGTGAAATGAATTCCCCTAACTAAAAGATATCTTGGAGACTTCTAGGCTGATTAAAGTTTAAAATTGTGTTCAGTGATGCATTCTCTTTAAAACTATGAATTGTTTTTATGCCTCCGCCAACGTAGTGGCCGGAGGCATTATGTTTTCGGGTTGTCCGTCCGTCCGTCCGTACGTACGTCCGTACGTACGTCCGTCCGTCCGTCCGTCCGTACGTACGTCCCGTTTTCGTTCTCGCGATATCTCAAGAACCGGTTGACTGATCGATTTCAAACTTGGTATGAGTGTACATATTGGGGTGACAATGATCTGATTAGATTTTAGGGGTCATGAGGTCAAAGGTCAAGGTCACAGGACTCAATATATATGCAAAAATGCCTCGTTCTCGCGATTTCTCAAGAACCAATTGACGGATCAATTTCAAACTTGGCTTGAGTGTACATATTGGGGTGACAATGATCTGATTAGATTTTGGGGTTCATGAGGTCAAAGGTCAAGGTCACAGGACTCGATATATGTGCAAAAATGCTTTTTTCTCATGATATCTCAAGAACCGGTTAACAGATCAATTTCAAACTTGGTTTGAGTGTACATATTGGGGTGGCAATGATCTGCTTAGATTTTGGGTTCATGAGGTCAAAGGTCAAGGTCACAGTACTCGATATATACTGTGCAAAAATGCCTCGTTCTCGAGATATCTCAAGAACCGGTTGACGGATCAATTTCAAACTTAGTATGAGTGTACACATCAGGGTGGCAATGATCAGATTATATTTTTGGGGGGTCATGAGGTCAAAGGTCAAGGTCTCAGGGCTCAATATATATGCAAAAATGGCTTGTAATGGCAAAATTTCAAGAACTGAATGTCAGATTTCAATCTAAATTGGTACCTGAATGTTTCTTTGGGAGCCAATGTAGCCATCAAAGTTTGGGGTCATATGGTCAAGGTCACGGGTCGAAATATATGAAAAATAAACAAAAAATTAATTCAGTGCACGTTAATTTGGGCTTGATATTAAAAATCACGTGATAGCGGAGGCATAATTTTCGACTGCGCGCAGTCGAAGATCCATCTAGTTTGTTTTTGAAATAAAGGCATTCATCATATCTCATTTTTCACATAGCTTTGTTGTTTTTATTCCCTATGTTATGATAAATTTTTACTTGATTGATTTTTCAGGCTGAAGATGACGAAGAAGACCACAGGCAGTATCACAAGAAGCACAGCAAATCGGGCAACCTCCATCAACTCATAGACACGCGCAAGATCAAGGCAGAGATCGCGGACAAGGACGTTAAGGCGCCGCTTCTGAGCGCGCTCTGCAACGACCGCTCGCTCATGATGATGCAACAGCAGCAGCAGTCGCAAAATGGTACAACTCACGAGGACAATTCGCTGGATAGCAACGACCTGAGCAGGACGTCGAGCAGCCGAGGATCCGGCTCGGTGCACGAGAGAAGCTTCCTGGAGGACCTGAACAATTCGCTGACGACGTTGGTCAGCCACAGCTCACTGGACTCAGACATGCACAGTTCCGTAGTGTACAGACCCAATGCAAACTCTTGCTCCATGATCAACACGCTGAGCTCGTACTCTCTGGGGTTGGTTTCGTCGCAGGGAAACATGTCCAAGCACCAGACGCTGTCCACCCTCAACGACCTCGCCGACATGGACCTCACGCTGCTGGACAACACGCCGTTCGATGTCCGGGCGAGCTTCGACGCCGCCCTCAACATCGGGAGGGTCAAGTGTCAGACGTTGCCGTCCAAGATGAACGCCAGCGAGCAGATGTTGTTGCTAGGCGCCAGCATCAACCCCACTCCCAGGGAAGAGTCTGTTTCATTCTCCGCCCCAAATCTTTCACCCGCGGCTCAAGTCCCCATTGCCAGTCATTGATTGGATTGGAAAAGGTCAATGAACTTTTGCATGACTTTGTGACTGTCTGCATTGTATGATTGATATGGAACAGACCCCTGGCTTTTTAAGAACTTTTTGAAGTCTAAAAAGTCTGATGCTGCATTACTGTTTGAAGGAGTTTGTTTTTTTACGAGGCTGTTCGATAAAGCAATGCAAGGTATGCAGATCTTATTTGCATTTTAGTGTATGCTTTTTAATAATACTCAGTAAGATGTGCTCCAATAGAGAGGAGTTGTCACGGTGCTAGTAATACAATTCAGTAACATGGTAAGTTTCTCTTTTAGAGGAAAAAATAAATGAATTTGTGAAGTTAATTTTGCTGATGGTCTTTTTTTGCTGTGTTAGCACAGTTTTTTTAATTTTTAATTTTAAACTTTAAAAAAAGATAGATGATGAGTTTGCTTCATAATTTATAACGATCTTAAAATCTTGACATTTTGTTAGACATTTTTCCTGTCTTAACAATTATATTTCAAATTGTATATACTCAATTTTGTTTAAAGATACCTGCAATTGTGTCAGTATATGTTTGTAAGTATGTAATTATGTATGTTATACAGTTTCATATTATACTTTGTTGTTTAACTCATTTTCTGTAAGATTTGTTTTAAGCTGTCTTTTAAACCCAAAAATGAATGAATTTGTGTACTATTATGTGAATACTGTGTGTAAAGTGTGTGTATTTATGAGCTGAATGGTATCATTCTACATATAACTGCGGGCATTTATATGTCAATATTGTAGATATGAGAGTTTTTAGATTACACATGTTATTGATAAATTAAGACAGCTCCTAACAATTTTGGAACATATACAATCATGTGTATTGTGAAACAAGAGCATTATTAAAGGGGATTAAAGCATTCAGGGGAGTACGACGATTTAATGAAAGAACTGAAGTTAGTGGAATTCAATATAAGTTAAAATTCACTAGAACAGTCAGCATTCGCTATTCAAGGTTTTATTTTTGTTACCTACATTTGTCTAAACAAATCTTAATCATTGTTTCAAAATCTTGGCAGCCTTCATCACCCTGTTGCCTACAGAACCCTGGTGAGTCCTGTAATAGTGTTATGGGTAAGGCACAATGTAGTAGGGAATAGGTTAATTATATCTATGTATAGAAAAAGATGCTATATACCTCTCTTTATTATGAATGATTATGAACTTAAGAGCTTATTTAATCTTATTTATATACTGAACCCATTGCTTTTGGGAACCTGTGTGCCAAGTAGTAATTATATGGAAATTACAATATGTCATAGGCAACAGGATAACAGTTTGTACTCTCATCAGAAATTAAATTTGTTTTTAGAATAATTGTTTTTGTTATGCAATTAATAATACGATGTTTGAAATTAGCTTGTTGTAAGACTCTTATTTTCTAATTTCTGCAAACTGTGGAAGTACAATATTTTATTTTATTTGATTTGATTCATTTATTTTCAACATAATCTCATGATACAAATGATTATACAAATGATAAAGTACTACAATCATTGAATATAACAAAATTAAACATACATACCTGCTAAATTGATTTACGCAATAGTAACCTTTATTATGTTAATGGAGAAATACAAAATATACCTCTTTTTAAAACGGAAAGGTAGAAAATTCCATCAACTGTTATATGAGATTATGTACGGGACCATGAGAGAGAATATCCCATCAATTACAAAGCAGGGCACCGAGGAATTTTGCAGAAATTAGTTAACAAAAACCTTACAATGTAATTTTAAACATCTTTCATGGTTGTGTACAAAATAATTCATTGAATAATATGTATTTTGTATTATTCTTTTAACTCTTGTATATATACTCCAGTATTCAAAACAAATGGCTGAAAATGTATATGTTTGTATGATTGATCTTTTCTCAGCATCTCTTCAAAATGTTATTTACAAAAGTGCATGATTTGTCATATACTGGGTTTAATCCAATTTAATCATTGATATAGTTACAATTTGAAGGGAAATTGCCAGAAGTGAATATATTTGATACACCAGACTACTTATTAGGAACATACAGAAATATGATTGTCAACAAGTACTTTCCAACTGTAATCATTTGAATAAATTGTAATTGAACTTTTAAATTGTCTCATTTGTATCAGATCCAAATCCACTGTTCTCATCAGCAACAAAATTGACTAAAAATACATTAAATAAATTATTCATTTAAAAAAAAATTAACAATCAGACATTAAATTAGTGAAGCATGCAAGCAAATTTGTATTTCTTTTATTTCTCCTCTCTTAATTGCTTAACTGGAAATGACAATATCAATGGGGGAGGTTTACACTAATATTTCATCCTTCAAAATTGATGCATACATGTTGGAATACATGGAAATGTGTATAAATAAAGAGAAGTTTTTAATTGTTGTGGTTGTAATTGCAAAGTTTGTAAAAGTTTGTCATAGTAATTTTTTTGTCAAGTAAATGCTATTTATAAACATGTATTTTGCATTAATGAAACCATCTCAGCATTCATTGATTAAATGAATTTACATGTATTAAGAGGTATAATATACACATTTGTCAAATGTAATATGCTCAGGAATATTATATTGAGAAATGTGAAGTTTTTAATATACTCATTGTTTGATTAAAAAAAAGCTTTACTATGCAAGAACTTTGAAGATTTAAAGGGACTTAGTAACATTGTCCAAATCCTCAAAATAAAATTGTAATTTTAGCGGTTCCTTTATACCTTGTTGTATTCGTATTAACAATAAAATCATGGGACAGCTTTCGGTTTTTCAAATTTCCCTTTCATTACAAAGATATGTATGATTGAAGTATTTAGATAAGAAAATCTCCGGGCGAGATTTTCATCCCTGTACAAAGTGAATGCAGTGAGTTGGTGAATATCACCCAATATCACATTGCATTTTCGCTCATTACTTGGCCATACATTGTCCATTTGACCTGAAATTTTCACACAATACCCTGAGGACATATGAGATAACAACAGTATACATTGCATCAACCATTCATCAGTTTTTGCACATCTCAACAAAGTTACTAGATCCCTTTAAGTACATGAAGATCAAACTTGATTTTGTTTGTTTGTTTGTTTGTGTTCGTGTATAAACAAACAAATTGAAGCTGCATTTTAATATAAAAACTGAATTTGTTCATCTTGACCCATTCAAGACTAATTTTGATGTTTGGATAACATGCATTCTCCATAGATCCCAGACCGAGTACTTCATGACCAGTCCTGACCAGTTCTGACCAGTCCTGACTAGTTCTAACCAGTCCTAACTAGCTCTTAATGGGTTAAAGGGAACCAACACACACACGCCGCACATATTCTTTCATATGTAAAAGAGACAAGTTTATGTTATCCATTCCACTTACTATTATTACAAACAATTTGTATTTCAAACAAAACAATTACACCAGAAGTTTGAAAAACTCTTACTTATCTTAGAAATACTATAAGGGGTCTGCACTGCAAGCGTACTGATGTGTATGAATAATGTCCTGATCAAATGCTGTACCTGTAGTCTTCATCTACATACCCATGAATAATGTGTGAAGTAATCACAAATTTGAAATTAAATTGAAATACATTTAAATATTTAATTTATGTGCGTGGAATGGGTTTTGGTATAAATTGTTCTTTTTCACCTATCGAATATTTAATTTTAGGTGTTATTCTCGTTTATAATTATGACCCTTCAGTTTGTGGCCAATTTAATAGAATACTTTTTTGGTACTTCAATCAAGACTTGACATTTGCTTTTATGTAAATTGTGTTGTTTTTAATGGTGATGTAGGGTGCTAGATTAACTCATGAGCCGTGGGAATCCATTGTGCCATCTCTTTTTTTAACTAACATTTAAGAGGGAATATGTTAAATTATACATAACTAAAAATGTATAAATAATCACATGGGGAATATGAAATTCTTTGTTAAAAACATCGTTTTAAACATCATCACTAGTGCATTATTTAGCGGTGTCTTGTCGAATGATAAATAAAATCTCTATATTTTTATATGATCAAGTTAATATAGAAATTTGATACAGTACATTGTATTTAGCATGCTACAAGAGTTGATTGCTTGATTTATGAATATAAATGAATTGTAATTCTATAAAGTGCCAATTTCCCTACCCACCTCATTATTTCAGTGCCATCAAGACCACCTCCATCTTACCCGTTCACACACCACGGTATTATTAATAGAAATTGATAACTGTATCCAAAATTAACACAATCATTTAAAATTTAGACCTTAATCATTTAGAGCTTGATCGGTTTTCTTGTGCCTTGCTGTATTATAATAGAAGCAAGAAACTGTGGTTTTGGTTTTTCATATTTCTCTGAGTTATTAAGATATTTATGATTGAATTTAAAAAGTATCCCCAACCCCAAGTTTTGACCCCCCCCCCCCCCCCTCCCCCTATCACAACACCCACCTTACTTGAGTACTATGGTTGAGTACCTGCTGACCTAATGTATGTTTGTTCCTAGGCATTTGTATTGGCCCAATTTTGTGAGCATTGGGTTAATATAACCCAGGGTTATTCATAGAAAGAAAAAAAATCAGTTTCTATATTCTGCTGGTTCCACTAACCGCTATGGGGTGTCAGTATGACGTCAGATATATATATCAAAGGAAACCCCATACAGAGTCGGTTATTTCTGACTAGGTTAATCGTATCTTGGCATCATCTTTTTGATCTCTGGACTTTCAATTGACTGAATTTGATGCTACCAACTGAATGCTTTTTATTTAACCCATGGACTAAAATAACCTATGGTTCAATTTAACCCTTTGACTGACAAGAATTTGGGCCAATTATAGTTGGAAAGGATGCACACCTTGTTATTATTATCAATGTACTTTGGAAATGTTAGTCCTGTCCTTTGTGTATAACAATCACCTTGACTTTGTATTGACTGTTTAACTTTCTGAATAGTCATATATTCCTAAACATTTGGTTAAATTAGCAAGATTTTCAATTATTTTGAGACTCACTATGTTGTTAATTTAGCATGGTTTTCGCTATTGAGATCTGCAATGTTGTTATTTCAGTAAGTTTTCCACTATTGAGATCTGCAATGTTGTTATTTTAGCAAGATTTTCACTATTCTATTGAGATCTGCCATGTTGTTAATTCAGTAAGTTTTCCACTATTGAGATCTGCCACGTTGTTAATCTAGCAAATTTTCTTTTATTGAAATGTATCTTTTGGGATGGTATATTGCATAGTTTAAGATTAAGTATCTTTGGTAAGGTGAACTAAGCTTGGGTGCTAGCTAGATATGGTGCACATTATACATTATATTTAATGGGCGGACTATTTAACACTCACATAGTCACATATAAATAGGAAATTTTGAATTTGCTAGTACATTTTTATTTACAATTTTCTAGGGAAAATTTCACAGGCATAGACTTAAAATTATTGTTATGATTGTGTCAAGTTTAACAGAGTCAACTAAAGATTAAAATCCTGAAGTTACTTATCTATATTTTGTGTACAATTATCATGGGAAATATTCGGAGGCAACGACTGTTTAGAGGATAATTATTCATGATTGTATTAATTGTCAAAGGTACTTAAATATATACTTTTAATTATAATGAGGAACCTCTGATTTTCATAATATACTAGGATTTTTATTAATTTTTATTTGTGTTATAGGGTCAATAATTAAGCTCCATATTGTTTATATATTATATGTATTTGTGATTTAATTTTACTTGTTATTTTCTTGTACTCAATTTTGATGAATTATTGTTTGTAATAACTCAATTACTGTATATGTGTACAAAGTGCTTGTAAAGCAATTTGTTTATGTCATTTTATGAATTATCTACAGTGAATTAACTACAGTGAAAATACCAAATATAACTCCATTATTAATAATGTCATTTACTGTTTCTTTGTGCTTCATTTGTTTGAGATTATTAAATAACATACATCCATTATATAAATGTTCTAGCCAGGTGATTGGTCGAAATGCAGTCACATGAAAAAATACAATTTCTCTCAACATCACTCAGAGAATTATAACTTTTGAAGTACCCATTTTCAGGGGTAACGACTGTTCGGTGATGCAGAGAGCTGTTAGTAGTTTTGTGATTTTCATTGAGCGAGTTGTTGGGGTGGGGTGCTAGATGGATGGATAAATGGGTGGATGTATGGATGTAGAGATGGATGAATGGATGGATATATATGATGGATAAATAGATGGATATATATATGATGGATGAATATATGGTAGGATGGATGGATAGATGAATAGATGGGGGCATAATTAGATGGAGGGGTGGATGGATGGATATATGGTGTGATGGATAGATGGATGGATGGAGGGGTGGATGGATGGATAGATGTATGGTTGGATGGATGGAGGGGTGAGTCAATGGGTGGATGATTGGATGGATGTATGGTTGGATGGATGGAGGGGTGAGTCAATGGATGGATGGCTTGATGGACAGATGGATGGATGGGTGGATGATTGGATGGATGGATGTATGGTTGGATGGATGGAGGGGTGAGTCAATGGATGGATGGATTGATGGACAGATGTATGGGTGGATGGATAGATAGATGGATGGATGGATGGATGCATTGGTGGATGATTGGATGGATGGATGGATGTATGGTTGGATGGATGGAGGGGTGAATCAATGGATGGATGGCTTGATGGACAGATGTATGGGTGGATGATTGGATGGAGGGGTGGATGGATGGATGTATGATGTGATGGATGGATGGAGGGATGGATGGATTATTCTTGGTTAATACCACTCTCACGTATGAAGGAAGATTACAAATTTTAGATATCCCATCCTTGCAGAAACAAAGAGTTGAAACTTTGAATAAATTTGCTCAGTCGTTATAATTATTACGACACAGAGAGCTTCTTCCCCCCTTGAAAAGCTATCTACCCAACTTTCGCCCTTTGCGCTATAGTGATGGCCTGGTTGTTCCAAAGTGCAGAACCAGCCGTTATCAAAAATCAGCTATCCCTCATTTGTTCAATCTCTCAATAGTTCTTTTTTGTGCATAATTATGATATGTTTACGATGTATGTGTGTTGTTATTAATGTATCTATATGAATATTATTGTTATTATACCAATGTACCATGATCATTGTTGGTTTCCGGACCTTTGTATCATGTAGGCCTACTCATACCAGAAATAAACTAATAAATAAATGGATGGATGGATGGATGGACTTGGTTGGATGGATGGAGGGGTAAATAAATGGATGGAAGGATCAATGGATGGAGTGCTGAATGGATGGATGGATGGATGGATGGATGGATGGATGGATGGATGGATGGATGGATGGATGGATGGATGGATGGATGGATGGATGGATGGATGGATGGATGGATGGATGGATGGATGGATGGATGGATGGATGGATGGATGGATGGATGGATGGATGGATGGATGGATGGATGGATGGATGGAATGATGGATGGAAGGATTGATGGAGTGATGGATGGAGAGAAGCAGGGAGGAATGTGTAAATGGATTGATAGATGGGTGGATGGAGAGAGTCTTTATTCAAGATGGACTTTACATACATAATTATATTGATTGATAAGATGGATGCAGTGGCAAAGTAAGGGGAGCCTTCACCCCCCCCCCCCCCCCCCGTTATGCTTTGATTTTGTGGCATGCTTAATTGATTTGCTTGTTTGTTTTGCAGTAGTTTTGATGTTGGGGCTTTGAATATCTAAAATCCAAACGCTTCCAGGGGCTATCCCCTGGACCCCACCCGAGTCGTGATGATCGGGTGAATGTAGGTTCTATATATACATGCATGCAAATTGCATGGAATCATAAATATATGGGATGATTAATTGATGAAGCATGGATGGAACGAGGAGGATATGCATGGAGGAATGTATATGTATAAATGGACGGATGGAGGAATGTGTGGATGGATGGATGAATGATATAAAGATGAATAGATGAATGGATGCCACTATTGTAGAAAGGGATGCAATACTGATCCCCCCCCCCCCCCCCCCCGAAAAAAAGAAAAAAACAAATCATGTATCATAATATATGTTTCATCGTAGGGCTATACATCAACATAATACAACTGAGTTAGAGAGTATTCAATTTATCAAACGTAAACAAAACAGCACAAGGGGAAATTACCAAATTTATTGGCGCCTTCACTTTTCTGAAAGCACCGATGATGATGCATCATACACTTCCGGGTTTTGTCCCTGGCTGAATTTACATGATGCACTCACGCACCCCCGCAGCGCAGCTCACCAAGACCCCTCAAATCCAGTACGAACCGCTGTATTATTACCAGTGCATTGCAGAGCAGCGCAGTTGCAGTGTATTATTGCAACAGCCGTGCGTGTGTACCATACCCGGTATTTTACGTTAGTGTGTGTGTATAGGTGCCGCTGAACCACTGTTTCAGCTCGCGCTGGTAGCTTTACTTTTCTGGCTTCAGTTTTGCATCTCTGGTAAGTTATGCGTGTTTTCTTCTTTTCCATTAATTATATGACAATAATATGACTGGGGGATTTGCATGTTGAATTGTAAAAAGTATTTTTTTTTAATGAATCATGAATAGCAAATCTTGTCCCTGCTTGTTGACTAAATTATTACATGTATGATTGAGTAACCCCCGCATCGGCACCCTAAGACATTTTCGACAGTTTAAGACTTAAACATTTTACACATTTCTTGAAATTGTACTCACACATTGAGAAAATAGTGCAGATTCCGATGCGATGATCAGATTTGCGATGTATGCATTATATTTTGAGATAGCGCCTTCGAACGCGCGCGTGGTTTTTTGGCTTCCCGGATTCGAAGTGTTTTTAATACCGGCACCCCCTCAACACTCGTTGACAACGCACGCAACTCCAAATTTCTTGTGTGATGTTAGCATTATTTCACAAATTTCACAAAAATACTCGTAGCGGACTATAAACGCATTATTTCTCCTCCAAATTTCGACCAGTGCAGTTTCTAAGGGTAGCGCGCATAATCACACGCGCGATTTTTCACAACACGCGCAAAAACAAATATTACGCGGTGTGCCGATATTAAAAACAGTGCCGATGTGTAGTACACCTATCATATTTTGTTTAAACTGTGTTACTGTGTAATTAGTGTTACTGTTACTTTAGTGTTTTTATGTTTTCTGTGTTACTTCTGAGCATTATAATCATCATTATCATTTAATGAATAACATATTTGACTTTATACACCCGAGCAAGACATGCAGTGACTGAGTGCAGTGACAGTTTGGCTGTGATTTGATTTTGATTTGATTGTGAATTGTGTGATTGATTATTCCAGAAGAACGTTTTTTTTTCTTTCTTTTTTTCTATGAGACATGTAACATTTATATTTCAGTTTTACAGACATATTTGTTTACATGCGATATCATGTAAACAAATAATAAATCTTAAATGTCTCTACAGATGTTCTTCTAAACTAGTTATTGATAATAAAACTCAATTAACTAATCATTAAGTTGATTGTGTTTACAGTTTTCTAAAGTCAAGACTAATTAAAATGTATAGCAAGGGGTTGCAATACCGAACGGGTTGTATTACCGTACATGCAAATTCCAATAGGAAAAACGTTCGAATTTTGAAAGTTGAATTTGAAAGTCGGCATTAACGGAGGATAATAAATGGGTGTTTAGCAAACATTTTCCACCATTTCCCGAAGAAAATAAGCGCCCTGAGGCGTTATACGCGCGTTTTGCCGCGCACCAGTGGCAGCGCGCATGTCAATGACATTCCCATGCAAAACATTCACGTTTGGTGCGTCCGGTTAATACAACCCGGTTTGTGCGCTACAAAACATTCTGCTTTCTTGAAAGGGTGCCGTAAAAGTTAAATTTGCGTAAGTTTGCCGCTTTTTTCTACGAAATAAGTTATCAATTCTTTATCTTGAGAATATATAGATCACTTATTTGTGTTTTATTCATATCTCTGTTCTTCATGTTGATCGTTTTCATGGCGTAAAGAAATGGTATCCGGTAATAGGACCCAATACCATACAAACAAAAGAAAGGGACAAAATGGAAATGGGATTAGGAGTATTAGGAGTGATATTGTGATTTGTAAATAATGAATTTGTTGCATTGACGTTGTTGGTGGGTGCCATAACTTGTTTAAGAACATTTAATAAGGGCATGCTGCTGAGGCAAGTGGTAACATTTAATTTCTAACTTTTTTTCAAATTGAAGCAGGGGCATTTCCTACCGAGATGTGCCCTCAGCATGAAAAAGAGAACTTGCCCAGCATCAGTGCATGCCCAGTGGCTCGTTTCATAAAACTCTTGCAATTGTTGTATTAAAGTGTCCAATTATTGTAACTAGTAGGTTAACAACCAATCAGCATTGAGCATTGCAGCTGTTGCCATGGTAGTTACAATAATTAGATACTTACAACAATTGCAAAACTAAAAGTTTGATAAAATTGACTAATGCACCCCTGCAAGTCAAGGGCTGGGATTACTGTGTAGGTCTATGGGTCTATAACTGATGCTCTGCTGCATGGCGTAGCCATTCTTTTTGTCAAGTTGTGGGCACATCTCGGTGGAGAATGCCCTCCAATGAGTACAATTAGTGCAAGTTGCATAGCTGCTTAATGCGTGTTTGGTTTGAATAATACAATCAACACCTTTCATTATAACTTGTATTTTGTTTCATTTACCTACTACAGGACTCTGCTCTCACTCTCTATGCAGGTGAAAATGTCATCTCCAGAGACTACAGTCAGTACTTGAGCAGCTGTGTTTTGGATGATCACTCAGAACAACCACAACTTGACCAATGTTCATTATGAAAGTCTGAAACAGCATCTGTAATAGTCAAGTTTTCACTTTAGCATCAACGGTCAATATGAAAGCCTGACAAATCTGAATTAAAAAGTAATCTCTGCCTGAGCACCCAAGGCCTGTAAACTGGCAGTTTAAAAGCCTGATTTATTATCTGGATCATTAACATGGCCAGTTGAAGTCTGAAAGAGTCTGAAGCATCATTCCAGAAAATCATATTTTCCACTTGTTGAGAAGCCATGGCCAATGCAGTAGTGACCTACCTGAAGGCAGTGACGGTTGAACCCGTCCTGTTCCTCTACATGTTTGGCTTCTTCATCCAGGTTCCCATCATGCAGCTGCTCATACTCCAGAAGGTGTGTCGCGTCTCGTACGAGGCGGACATCTGCACAAACAAGACCGCCTTCGAGAGCGTCGAGAACGAGGTCGAGGGTGATGCGACGCGCTGGATCCTCTACTTCAACATGGCCGCCATGATCCCAGGTGCGATCCTTTCCACCATTTATGGGCCGCTCAGCGACAGGTACGGTCGCAAGGTCATCATGACGCTTCCGTCGATTGGCGCCGTGCTAGCGGCCATCAACTTCATTCTAAACTCCTTTTACATGGACTGGCCCGTCCCGACCTTACTCATAAGTGCACTTTTTATGGGACTGTCCGGCAACCTTGGAACATTTTTTGTCGCCGTTGTAAGTTATATTACTGACATAACAGAGCCGGATTCTAGAATGAAGCGACTTGGTCTTCTGGAAGCGATGCTTTACGTGGGAGGAACAATCGGTCTCGTGACGGGAGGAGTGATCACCGAACAGTTTGGATTTGCTGCAACGTTCTTCCTCTATCTTACCATTCACGTGTCAATACTGTTTTACATTGGTATCTACCTGAAGGAATCGTTACCGCTGCATGAACGATTGACGAACGAGAGCAAGCAGAATGGTACTGCTGGTGCTGGTTCGACGGAACAGGAGAAGCAGAGTAAAACAAGAAAATTCTGTGGCTTTATCAGAGACAGTTTCTGTCGTGCCATATCAGTGCCTTTCTTACCCAGGAAGGGATCGAGGAGAAAACACCTGCTTCTTCTCATGATGGTTTCTATCACTGCGGTTATAGCTCAAGCAGGTAAGTAATATGACAGAAAAAGCCATCATTTGCCCCGATTAGATTTTGGTAAATAATACCCATTTTCATAGACTTCCCTTGAAATTTCTTTGGCTCCAAGCTTAACTACTTAGAACAGAAAAGATTACATTCAGAAAACATGTGGAATGAGCATGCAAAACAGCCCATATTGTTAATTGTATTATTAATTTTATGGGTCTCACTGTATTATAATTAATATTAGTTTTAATTTGAATAAAGTATGGTTAAAGAATTGAAAGGTATGATATAAATATTTCAAAAACTTTGCAAATCAATAATCTATATATGGGTGGAATTATCAGTTATAATATGGAGTGTCTAATGTACATTAAAATTACAACAATTTCTTAACCCCTTTTGTTACTACGACAGGTGACACTGATTTAACTATCCTGTACACCAAGCACTCTCCCCTAAGTTGGCAACCATCCACGGTGGGGATCTACTTGGCCCTGCGCACCCTCATGAAGGGCGTGTCCCTGGTCGCTATCATGCCAATCATCCACAAGATGACCAATCACAGTACTCCTGACAGGGACATGATGTGGGCGGAGCTTGGCCTGCTGTCAACCATCGCTGGCTACACCACGATGGCCCTGGCCAAGACGACTGGAGTCATGATGTCAGGTACACCACTCATACGCGTATTAATCTGTTGTGTGTTACAGGCAATGGGTGGCTTGTATTGTTGACATGTATGCATGGTCTATGTAATATGTGCTACAATGAAATTGTGTGTGTGCCTGTGTGGCATAGTATGACAATTTACATTGAAGATGCGAGGTATACCAACACAGACTGCTAAATAACTTTCCTCCCCCTTGGATCACTTTTAACTTGTTTCCTTCAAGATTCTGAAATCCCTATAGACTTTGTACAAGTCCTACCTGGTTCCTGTAGTCAAAGGTTTAAGAGCCCATCACACATCGTGATCCAATTTGATTTGATAAACGATTAAGGATCTGAACGATACTTCATGCTTGAAATACACAAGCCTCGCTCTAATTTAGAATCACCTTGTATACATAATATCCGATCAAAATCAGATCGTGTAGTTTGCTGTTCGCGTTAAAGGCAAGACTTTTTACCCCCATATTAGTGACCTGGAACCAAAAGAAGATGACCCTAGCACATTCAAAATTGGGTTTACTTCATGATTGATAGGGCAATTGAATTTTCACATTGATTGATGAAACATAATATGGCAGTCCTATTTGTTATTTATTTTACAAGATTGTCAAATCTGTTGATCTGTCAATTTGCATGATCAACTATTATATATTTAACATTCATGAGTTTGTTTTTGTTCTTTCTTGCAGTATCTGTGATAGGGTGCTTGTTTGGCCTAACCAGAGCTGTGCAGGGCTCTATAGGAACAAGACTAGTAGAATCAACCGAATTTGGTAAGTGGTGTAAGATTAACCCATTCAGGACTATTCCCGAAAATACTCTGGCTGGGGTCTATGTAGAATGCATGTTGTAGCAAAATCAAACAGTCTTGAAAGGTTTAGAGCAAGCATAACACTTATTTATATATATGCACTATTTATTCTTTATTCTGGCTGCATGTGAGCAACAAAGTATCAGCATTGGCTTGTAATGCCTCTTGTTCTATAAATGGTTCTGATGAATCCGTCTTTAATTAAAATAATATTTTTGAAAACCTTATGTGAGTAAAACATAATTCTGAACAAATGCACTAAAGAAATATTAGGCATATTTTTGGGTAATGATTACTTTGGTTATTTGGTATCTCTTCTTGATTCTACAGCTTTTACTTTTATATAGTAATTTTGACACTATTTTCATATATTAATGGTATACTTTCAAACAAAGTTTATCATGATTATTGTTACTCTGTATTTTCCACAGGTGCCATGTTTGCCTGTTCTTCCCTGGTTGAAGCCACGTGTATGATGATAGGATCTATCGTCTTCAACAATCTGTATCGGGTCACTCTAGACTTCTGGCCTGGATTCTCATTCCTTGTCATGGCTCTTCTCTCACTAGTCAGTCTTGTGGTGGCAATGTAAGTATTCTCTTGAAATCATTGTTTTCTCATTTTGTATGGTTAATTTGTAAGAAGGGAGCATTAAGAACTTCTGAACGTGCCATCGTAAAGTAAAGTAGAGCACTAAATTATCCTTTTTCATATAAGGCAAGTAAATTAGAGACCTTCCACATTTTGGTGGCATGGAACTAAACTCTTGTGGTCTCATTAAGGAAATATTAAACTTGATGCATTATACTTGCATAGTCTAAAATTAGTGTATGGCAATAATTACAAATATTGGTAGTTGGAAGCTCACTTTCAATGACCCCTGACCTATAAGTCAGTGCTAATTTTCGAGCCCTTTGTTGCTTTAGGAATTTTTTAAAGTTCTGTATTCAATTATGCAATGTATATTTCTTGACTACGGAAGAAAGTATGAAGAAAAATATGCTTGTACTGTGCTATACTATAACTAAAATTAAGATGTCACATATTATTGTCCCAGTATATGCCTCATAAATGCCACCATTGATTTGAAAGATGTGTGCTACAACCAAAACAAAACAAACATCTTTCATGTTAAATTTTAGCATGAAATGAAATTATGATGTTTGGGGTAACTCAAACAAATTAACAAGTTGGTCTTCTGTGGTGCAGAACAGCACATGTAAAGTAGTCTGAATTAATGCCATGTCACGGGACACTTGTACCACTTGAAAGTCTGTGACAGATTGAGTCAATAGAGCAGATGGTTCGAATGTCGATGTAAACAAATTAGTCTCTTTGTGCTGATGGAAACTGATGCAATTCTCGCTTTACATTAAACAATAAATTGGTCATAAAGCAAGTTAATGATTAATAGAACTTTGTCATAATATGCCTCCGATAGTGAAAAAACAGTTCTATTTTTTTTAGTAAGTATAAATGCTTAAATTACTTTTGGAACTTGGTCTTTCTTTATAGCATTAAATGTCATTAGGTATATTAGTGGAAGAATATCTTTAAAGTGACTTAGAGAAGATATGTAAATTTTTTTTGCAATCAGACTTGGGTTTATGGCAGTATTACAATGCTTAATTGAGCAGAGAGATGACAAAGTGGTAGGAAATAGTAGAAAAAATAAATATTGAAAATAATAAATGAAGTGCACTATTAAAGGCTTCTCCTGATGGTGATGTGATGCATAATTAGCTAAGAACCTGTTGCACTACTACTGACAACCACACGAACCACATGAACCAGCAAAGCCGAAAACAGAGGTTCAATCTGCAAAGGTTCAATCTGCAATTTAATAAAAAAAGAGATGAACTTGTCTTCAATTATGGTAAAAAAGATTTATCAAAACATTCAATGCAACTTGTGCAAATACATAATAAACAACGCATATCACTACACTAATTCATACATGTCCTTTCAATAATTTGTGTCCAACTTTTACTTCAATGATTTCTTATAAATCCAGCCCGTTTTAGGTGACAAAACCTATCGGTTCACATATAGATATTTTACAAACATTCTCAACTTGTCTACATATCCATGCCCAACATGTATTTAACATCATTTAACCTCTGACCTACTTTCTAGTATTACACAATGTAACTCATCTGAGTGAACTAAAGCAGCTGTGCAATTTATCAATATTCATGGTGCATTCATAAACCCTTTTACCAATTAATCAACACAAGCAAGAATGTTTCCCAATAATGCACTACATAATATTCAAATAATCAATTACAGCCTCGCAAATTCCACAAGGCTACCTACTTCTATCATAAATGTTCACATTTTCATTGTTACGAAACTCCAATAGCATGAACGATACTTATGTATGTACTTTTCATTACACTTATCACACGTGAGCCATTGCAAGCAATATGCGTTATCAACTATTTTTAAACAATTACAAATTTATTTTATATCAAAATACCACATATTTTGTTCAAGTACGCTCTACGCTCACACAAAGAAATATTTATCATCAACATTCTATGCTCATATTTCTACTTACATCATTTGACCTTTTTTAAACATCAACAAAATCTGTAGCATTTTCCGGGCGACAAATGTCCCAAAATTCACAAATTAGCAGCATAAATTCACAGTGCCCTCACTTGGTATCAAGGCAAATCCCAGATTCTCTAGCCCCGCTTATGATGTCACAATACCGAATTCTACCATCGCCAGTACTTTTAAATCCACTATTTGTGGATTTTGTGCAATGCAAACTGATATATGGATCAGGTTTGGATAGGTTGTTAATGAAATAATGTCATTATAAATTGAATAAATTGAATACATGTAGCCCTCATGTTTAAAAAAGCTATGTACTCCCCTTTCTATTGTCGTCCTCTTAACAAACTTGTGTAATATGGTCATAATTATTTCACTCCCCAATTTTTAAATGATGTTTGAAGACCTGTACTGTTGTATCATCCTTGCAGTTATCTCCAGTTTGACATGAAGAAAGACTGGTCTGAAGAATATCAAGAAAAGGGTGAGTGATTATTACAAAATTTGTTGTCAGTGGCAAAGGAGGTCAATATTAAAATACTAGGAAAAGGTAAACCTGGGTAGGAGGGGATGTGGGGGGAGGGCGGGGGGGGGGGGGGGGGGGGGGGTCTCTACGGGGATGAAGAATATATATCATAACATATATCACTGATTACTGTGTAAATACATTCATGTACCAATTATGTTTATCAATTAATGTGTTGTACTGAATCATGAATTGTATATATTTCTTGTATTTGTATTACCCTATTTATATAGCGCCTAATATGATTAAAGGGTACCACCGGGCATTATAAAACCAATGCTTAGTTGTTTTGGTACTATAATTGAATATCAAACATACTCTCATGGGGTCTGATATGTTTCTGTAATTTAAGAACAATGCAATTAATTACTACGACCTACGGAACCACGGCTATTTAGTGGTTCGCGTGCGCGACTTTTGTTTGCACGACCGCTCAATCAATACGCGTACGTTATATGGTAGTATGTGCGATTTATCGCATAGCCCATGCGATAGTATCGTATGGCATGCAGGCAATACACCCGTGTGTGCTCGCACTTTGATGTACACACTACAACGGCATTGTTGGAGTCATGGTACACACTACACACAATGCCCAGCGCTGCATAGTTTGCCACCGCACCATGCATAATACAATGTAGGTTACTCTGAATGCATGCAATAGTACAATGCTTGTATAGCGCTACGTGTATACGGGATAGATGCTGTTTCTGAACGCCAAATTGATTTTTTATTCGCTGCACACAAGAGATTTTCGAGATTTTATCTGCTTGCTGCGATATATCGCAGTTGCTTCCGATAAGAGGATCGATAAGCGATATCGTAATCGGAACTGCGATGACAGAATGATTGATAGGTGATATTAAAAATGATTCTCTGGCGATGTAGAAATACTTTCAGGAACACAGACTTGTTTTGTATGTTCATTTAAGATATGTCTTTGATGTAAGAGAGCTAAATCTCTGCCTGGTGGTACCCTTTAATAATCATCTCTAAAGTGCTTTACAATGATATTATAAGGTGAGGAAACTCTTCTGAGGTTCAATATAACAATGCTTCAAATAAACTGTTTGTCCTGTTGGCCCGGTTGGGCCTGTAAAGACGAGACTTTTCAAACTCTGGTGGCCCCAAACAAAGAAAAACATTAACAATTCTGTTACATTTTGTTGCCCATTGGGGCCAGGGGGCCAGCGGGCCTGTGCTTATTTCGAGCACTGTAGATAAATTATTATCTGATAATAATTCTGTTCATATTTCTCTTTCCTTTTCGATGTAGGAGAGGGAGTGAAGAAACTACTGCAAGACGTTGAGACGGAAAGTGACGATGAGATCGAGATAATCAACCTGCAGAATATTCACTACAGAAACGGGCGAGGAAAGAAGGGCCAAATAGAAACCGATGTCTAACTGAACTGTAACATTATGCGGTTGGTTGGTTTGTTTTTCTTCTTTTTTAAGGTTTTTACAAACATTTTCAATCAAATATGATTATTTATGTCTGAGACCGCTCATTATCATCACTATCTGCGAGACACAACCTAGCTTTTGCACCGGGCAGATTTGTGCAAAAAGCAGAGAACCTCTTCTCTCCTTATAGTCAAACCTGTCTACCAAAGGCCAAATAGAACAGGTTGTGTAATTCAGATTTACAGTAAAACCTGTCTACCAAAGGCCAAAAAGAACAGGTTGTGTAATTCAGATTTACAGTCAAACCTGTCTACCAAAGGCCAAATAGAACAGGTTGTGTAATTCAGATTTACAGTCAAATCTGTCTACCAAAGGCCAAACAGAACTGGTTGTGTAATTCAGATTTACAGTCAACCTGTCTACCAAAGGCCAAAAAGAAACAGGTTGTGTAATTCAGATTTACAGTAAAAACCTGTCTAACTAAAGGCTAAATAGAAACAGGTTGTATAATTCAGATTTACAGTAAAACCTGTCTACTAAATGCCAAAAAGAAACAGGTTGTGTAATTCAGATTTACAGTCGAACCTGTCTACCAAAGGCCAAAATGAAACAGGTTGTGTAATTGAGATTTACAGTCAAACCTGTCTACCAATCGCCAAAAAGAAACAGGTTGTGTAATTCAGATTTACAGTCAAACCTGTCTACCAAAGGCCATTAAGAAACAGGTTGTGTAATTCAGATTTACAGTAAAAACCTGTCTACCAAAGGCCAAATAGAACAGGTTGTGTAATTCAGATTTACAGTCAAACCTGACTACCAAAAGCCAAATAGTAACAGGTTGTGTAATTCAGATTAACAGTCAAACCTGTCTACCAAAAGCCAAATAGTAACAGGTTGTGTAATTCAGATTTACAGTCAACCTGTTTAACTATGGCCAAATAAATAACTTGTGTAATTCAGATTTACAGTCAACCTGTCTACCATTGGCCAAATAGAAACAGGTTGTGTAATTCAGATTTACAGTAAAACCTGTCTAAGGCCAAATAGAAATAGGTTGTGTAATTCAGATTTACAGGCAAACCTGTCTATAAAGGCCGAATAGAAACAAATGTCTAATTCAGATGTCTTGTTATAGTCAAACCTGTCTAACAAAAGCCAAATAGAATTAATTTAATTTATATATGTCACTTTATGTAGTTGATTGATTTTTGCAGATGCGTTCAATCATTTGTGATTATTTCCGTCTGGGACCACACTTTATCGTCGCCATCCTAGAGGTGCAGTGTAAGTTTTGAAACTGGGCCGATTGGTTGGAAGAGCAGAGCTCTGATCACCTGACCCTCTTATCTTCTTATAGTCAAACCTGTCTAAGAAAGGCCAGACAGAGACAGATGTCTAAGACTGATATCTAGAGCAGCCTGTGTATTACATTCAAACCTGTCTACAAAGACAACCCAAGAGGTGGACAAAAAGTGGTCTGTATAAGCAGGTTGTCTCTATCGAGACATATTCATTTAAATACAAACTGCTTCCCAGGGTGTCGTGATGGCTGGTCTATCTAGACGAGTGGTAACGACCTGTGTATAGTGACCACATATGGTATATAAAAGTGACCACTGCAGACAAAAGACCTCTATTGACCTCTATTGACAGGTTCCATAACATTGTTTTTCTCTGCAGAGGATCATTTTTACAGTCCACTTTCTAGGCTGTATTCTTTGGCTGTATTATCTAAGGACCATGTGTCCCTTTTGCAACTGTTTTTCACTTATTATTTACTTATTTATTTCTGTCTCCAAATATGGTGTGCCCCTTTCCGTTTGTATCCTTGAAATACCAGTAGATGGGAGAAATAATGTTTGTCCAACTCCAGTAGAGATAGATATTATAGCTTATTTTCCATGGAATTGTATTTATTTGTATCATTTTGCCATTTTCCCTTGTGTTTATAATTATATTTTTGTTATATATATATATTTATCATTTATTTTAAAATCTCTTGTGTTTGATTTTGATGAGAAAGATTATAAAACAAGTGACTCTACCAAATATCTCAAACTAAACTTCCATCGTTTGTTTTTGCATAATATTCCATCCTTTAGTGAAGAAATTCTGTGTACATGTGTGCATACCTGGGGGTGTATTCTGAAGTCACTAAAATGTAATTTAGCAAATTGCTATTCCTTTAGTACAGTGTAATATTTTAGTGACATAGATATGACGTAGATAGCCTACAATAAATTTTAACTTGAAATCGTTTTCAGAATACACCCCCTGGGGATTTTGGACAAAGATTTCTAAGCTGAACTTACATTTTAGTTAAGCTCAGAATTATGGATAGCTGATTAATAGTTGCTATGTAAACTTGCCCCCAAATTGTTAAAAACACAGCATAATATTGTGATCAATATTTGCTATTATCAAGGAGATTTCATGTACTTGATGTACAATTTCTTAAAAGTCTGAAATATTTGCTGTTTTGCTTTTGGATAATATGTTTTGTTCCATTGCTACAGATATCCATTTTTAGTTTTTTAGAGTAATTTACAATGTTAAGATCAAGTTCAACTTACAATCTTTGTGTAAAACTCCCCATCATGAAATTAAAGTGAGTGTGTTGTTAACTCAAGAGGGCGCTTTGGAGATACACAGAAAGCAGTGCTATGTCAGGCAACATTATGTGGGAGCACCACTCTCGCACACTGTAAAATTACATTAAACTTGTGTATATCATAAGTAAGGCATGATTTAAGCTTGTAATTTGCACGGAGCATGTAGCGTATCGTCGGTTGAGAAAGAGAAGGGCGCTAAGTCTTTTTTTGTACTTCAGAGATAATCATGTTTCAAGTTTGGGAGCCTTGTATTTAGCAATTCTAGCTCCCTATTTCTAATGTTTATTCCCAGAATTAAAAATATGTATCATCTGAAAGTTTGGCATCACAGAGTGAAGGCTCAGACCTACAAGATGGTATGCAGAACTCAATTTACAAACAAAAATTGATTTAATGCTCTTTTTGCTCTCAACGCTGCAACGTAGGTGTAAAATTGGCGCCTCCCACTGTGTTTTCTAGAAGGCGTCCTATATTACGTCCAGATGACACATTCACTTTAATGTATAAAAAGTCTTGCCATTTCATCAGCTTTTATATTCCCCTTTTGTTTTCCCTTGTGTTGTGCTATTTTCAGCTATGCATTTTTCAATAATGCATACATTTTGCTAACGGATGTTTTTTTTGGGGTGTGTAAATGTGACACATATTTAGTCACACATTTTAATGTTAATGTTGAGGTTGAGGTTTCATTTTAAAGTTGCGCTTTATAGAAACACCAGTATCAAGCGCATATAAATGTTATGTATTATTATAATTGAATATCTCATTCAGGACTGTAACGAGACCTGGGCCCTGTTGCAGAAATATATGCAATCGATTGTAAGTAATACAATTAATGGCACGTCAGTACATTTTCACATTTGAACCAATCAGACATGCTCACAAGTCACATGATCTGACTTGCAATTAATTGCAACTTTACAATTGATTGCATCTGTTTCTGCAAAGGGGCCCACATGATGGCAGTGATAACTATTAAACTGTCCTGAATTGGTTGATGTTAGTATGAAAATAATTGTAAGTACTCCCTTGTTAAGAAAGAAAAATGTAAGTATATTTGGTGTAAATGAAATGGATTATGACCTCATTTGATGTAGGCTTCCAGAGTTTGATAACCCTTGTGCGTGCTATATAAGCTGTATTGATATAATACCCTATGTATTGAGATGCTAAATTATGTGATTGTATGGTGATATACATAATTGATATATAAATATGAAACACTGATGAGTATATTGAACAAAACTCTGATTCTAGCCTCACATTTACAAATGATAGATGGCTATAATGTGTTTTTAATGAGTGGTGTTAAATTCCTGATTGGGCATTAAGAATGGATAACATTAAAATTAAACATATTCCAGTAAATTAATTGGTTTCTTCTAGTGCAATAGGTATTGAAATAACTTCTCCTATCACCATAAAACTTACCATAATACCTTTCCTAATCTTACAATGTTCATTTTTTAAAAATAATGTTTATATAACTTCTACATCTATTAAGTCCTTGTTTTTTGGTACTAGTTTTTTGTTGTTTAAAGGTGCTTTATAGGTTTCTTACATTTTGATTTCAATATGTATTCAACTTTGGTATGTTTATTTTTATTAACCCGTTCAGGACTGGTCCCGAAAATACTCGGGCTTGGGTCTATGAAGAATACATGTTATAGCAAAATCAGTCAGTCCTGAATGGGTTAAAATTGTGTGGACTTTTATCAATTGGTCATAAGTTTACATTAGTTTACATTAGATTTTGTAGCTGGCTATTTTGTTTATGTTCTCGGTGAACTAATAATAATTTTTAAAATCTATAGGAAATTAACTAATTGCAATAAAGCCAAAAAATGTATTTTTGGTAAACACTTCCGACCTGAGAAAAATCCTAAAATCAATTGTTAACCCTTTTTGGGACTATGATGTTGGTTTAACATGCTCATAGGCCACAGCCAGAGTATTTCGGAGACCAGTCACGAATGGGTTGACTTAGCCCTTGAAATGCAGCTTGAATTGTAATAAAACTAATCAGGAATATCCAATTGAATACTTGTTGGTATACAAATGCTTCCAGTTGAGTGCAAATATTATTTGTTTGTTATGGTTGATAGACTGATGATGTATAATATGCATGTACAACATACAAGCGTAAATTTATGTCATTATACATGTATACACTATTGCTTAAAGGTATTGTATCTCTTTTGCTGGTGTCAAGTTCAGTAAAACATCCCATGAACCATATCAAAGCATATACGATGTAATATCCAATTGGTGAAATTTGAAAGTTCACAGTGAGAAAGGATTCAAAGGATGCACAAAGAACCAATTGCTTTAATTTCTGAATCTATAATATACATTCTCTTATATTAACATAAATCTGATTCAGAGTCTCTTGGACTGTGATTGCAAATTTAGATTTGGTTTGTGAACATCAAGTACAAATACAAAGTACAATGAATAGTAGTCTGTGGTTGCTATACTAATTTAAGTCGCTCGGAGACGGAATGTAAATAATACAAATATTATATCTCACAAAAAGTGATATTCTACTCCTAATCTTCAGAGGTAAGCTCAATATGTTTGCTAACATGCAACTTTTTATGTTGAGCCTACAAAAGAGATACTCCACCTTTAAAATAATGTTGGCATCCCTCACCAAGTCACATGGTAATGCATGAATGTTTGCATTTACTTTGATTGATATGACAGATCTGTTACATGGTGTCGGGATGATTTCTTTATTGAGTGATGGCAGTGGTGTATATATGTCTAGTGGAACCTTGTTATAAAGAGCTTTGATATAGCAAAACCCTCTTTTAACGAGGTAATTTTGCTGGTCTAATTTTTGTTGTATTCATTCATGTTTTAACCCTGATATATTAAACAGGGAACCTGATATATCAAGGTAATTTTCATGGTTCAAAGGTCATCGTTATATATTTAAACATATAATGAGGTTCCATCGTAATACAAATACTATGCAATGTATCGTACTACTGTCAGTGCAGTTTGGTTTGTAAATGGAAAGGTATTATAAACACAAAATGCAGGACAGCAACATATATATGTTTATGCTGTACATATATAAACAAATAACAAAAAGAGTCAACATTTCAGTATACAAGTGTGAAGTCAAATCTGCAACTTATATTTATGCTTGGCGAAATCTAAACATGCTTCATTTGTAGTAAAGATCAATTGTTATACAAAAACATTTATTTCTGTTTAAATATTCATGTATGTGCATGTATTTGTGGTTGGACAAAATTGTATTTTTAAAGATGTGTATTTTAACTGAAGAACTGAAGTGTGTATATTATATGTGGTTATCTAAATATACCTACTTATAGATATGTGGTCGCTATTCATACCTTTTATATGTGGACACTAGCTATTAATATTATTGATCATTTCCGGGCCCTTTTCGCATAAATATTTATGATTAAAGGGATCTAGTAACATTTTCCAAATCCACAAAACTTATTTAGAACTCTAGCTTTTCTCACATACCTAATTTTATTTGTATTACCAGTAGAAGCATTTCGGATTTTAAAATTTGCCTTTGGTTAGAAATATATTTACGATTGAAGTGTTTGAATTTTTAACTATCCACTAGATAGTCAGTACTGTGTACAAAGTCAGTTCAATGAGATAGCAAATATCACTTTTCATTTTACTCATTACTCGGCCATTTAATGTGAAATGTTCACACAATACTCAAAAGGACATATCAGATCACAAAACTACACATTATACCAAGCATTCATCACTTTTTGCACATGCCAACAAAATTACTAGATCCCTTCAATCTTACAATCAAGATTAATTATAAATCTTTATTATAGAGGGCCCAGATTTTAGTTTGACAAACTGATATTCCCCATCCCTCTGTTTTCATTATAATTTATTGACATTATAATCGCATTCTTATACCTATTAATATACTCATGTATGGTATATCCAAAACTTAACTTAGTAATGTTAAAGTTTATATTTAATGTAGACATGTTGCCTGCATCATAAGATTGTGATACATGTGTATCATCCTAATTGGCTTGTAGGTTGTAAATTTATTATTTTTAAAATAACGCTCAGATTTTCCGGCCATTGGCAGGAAGTTGTGTGATCATAGGATATGATGCACTTATGATTTTTTTTAAAAATACATAATAACCACTAGGATTCAGCCCTTATAAGGTAGCAATGTTTCCTTCCTTCTATCTTGAAATTCAATTCTACGAATCACTTAAAGGGATCCATTAATTTTGTCAAATTCAACCAAAATCACTTGTAGCTTTCACACTTCTCTTGTACCTTGTTGATGACTTTTTGGTAATTGAAGAATGAAATGGATTTTGATTTGTCAAATGTATTTTTAATTACAGATATATTTGTGATTGAACTGAAAAGTGTTCCGCAAGGATTTTTGATTTTCAAAATCAATGGGCAAGTCAGTGAAAAAGTCTGACATCAATTGTAATTATTTTCAATAAGTTAACAGTTTTTCCTTTTCAAATTTCCTGAGTCTGCAAGCACTTGGATGGGAATCCTCATTTCCTTACTAAATGTAATCTCACATTGGATTTAAAACCAACCAAATGTATCGCACGCCGCCCCCCCCCCCCCCCCCAAAAAAAAAAAAAAAAATGAAAACAATCCTAAAGAACCCCTACTTTAACCAGTGGCATTAACTTGGATAGATTTCATACTGATAACAGTGGAGAAACAATGTTTTTAACTTGTTGTTTTACTAAAATGTATGTATTGACTTACATGAACGTGTGATGGGACAGTACTCTATATATTTTTTTTATTGTGCATGCTACGGATATTTTTTGCTTGTATGTGATGGCTATTTTTCCGCATGTTTCCGTCTCGATGAAATATATTTGATATTTGATTGCTTCATTCATTTTTATATTTATATTTTCAGGCGATGCTCATTCTAGTTTACATATGCTGTAAATTACAATCGCAAAAAAATACAATTTATCTAGTTTTGATTTATCATATTGGATAGTTACAGTATATCTATGGAATGAATATTATGTAAATTGACATCTGAAATATCAGATTATCATGTAGTTGTATTTTGTTTGTGTAGGCAGAATAATTGCTCATTATTTGTATTACCAAATATTCACGCTCTGGTTATAATTCCATTTTAAATGTGCCATTTGATCAAAATAAAGAAAATAATTGAAATACCAATTCATATTTGTATAAGTATTTTTGTGAGTGTGTATGTGTGTGATCGTATGTCAGTAACTGTAAACGTAAGATCCAGGGAAAGACAAAATTGTACACAGAAAATGTAGAAGGCTTTAATGAACAGTAAATTTAATAATTAGTCAATTTGAAATCAATATGTCGAGACATAATCATATTAATATAATAAATATTAAGTACCCTTGATAATACTTATATAATACTTAATACTTATTTAAGTAGGTGTGGCATACAGTTAATTTGTACAACGATGGTGATGCATGTACTGTGTAGGGCCTATGTCCTATTTAGCACTACTTGCCTCTCATGATATTGATACATGGATATACATTTACTATGAATATAAGAACTATATTTGTATGCAATGGTGAATATTGTTATTCAAATTTACTCAAGTGATATAGTATGCTGAATTCAACTCCTACTCTAGTGCCTCTCTTACAGCGCATAGAGACATGCATACTATGCTTGTTACAATTTTGGTGGCATCTTATTATCATTATTAGTAGTAGTATAACTTAATTACTTTTGTTATTATTTTAACCATAACACACCCTTTCATTTACACATAGATATTCGTACACATGTTCTCTACAATTGATCAATTCAAACTGAAACTGAAAAAGATAGAAACATATTGCATTTGCATTCACAGTTGAACTGTAATATGTTATTTTGATATCAAAGCAGCAACAAAACAAAACCGGTAAACGTTATGTATGTGGAAAATAAATCCCGGATCCCCAGTATATTTCCATTTTCATGTTCCCCTATTAAACGGCATACAAAAAAAAAAAAAAATGATTATTACATTATTTATTTTTAAGGCACATTAATCTTAACCAAATTGGGGGAGAAATATAAGAGCAGCCAAGCAATGCTGGTTAGCTATTGCACATTATATACAAATTATGAAATAAAATTGTCCCCAAATGCTCACTCGTTACAGAAGCTATATTCCGACAACTCCGATATTTAAACATATTCAAATTGTATTGAAATCACATATGTATTACTGCAACTGGATACCATGTACTAGTACTGGATTGCATTATGGTACAGGAACAGGTGGATTGATTAAAGGGATAGTTGAGTTTTGGTCAAATTTAATTTTAGTAACCAATACCTGCACCATTACAGTACAAAATAATAGTTATAACTGCACCATGCTGAAAGGTATACATAATTACAAAGGACTACGTAAAAACCCTGTTATCATTCAAAAAGAGCTGAATTATTACAACTCAAGAGGGCGCTCTCTAAAAACTCGGTGGTTTCATCCATTTTTCATAAAAACTTGTGCATGTGATGTTTTGTTAAAATAATGATTAAATAGAGATTCATCAACAACTATTTAAAAACCTCTTTTGACATTTTTTGAAAGAAGTGTATAAGCATTTCATGTATTTTTTAAGAGTCAAGATATCGTCTAGCCAGACGATATATAAATAAAATATTTTGAAATCAAGTTTTACAACTATAAGAGCATTTGAAAGGGAATGATTCTCATTTCGTATGTTTTATTCAACGAACTTGCAAATGGAATAAAAACCAACCAATTTAGTGTCAAGGGGAAATACCAATACTCAAGTGTACCTTTAAATGCGATTCACAGACATTTGAATATGTTGGAGAACCAGTATGAAATAATAATGTTAGCGCTAATACTGTAATAAACTAGTTAATCTTTATCTTAAAAATACATCAATTGCTAGTAGTAGTACACTGTTTGTAGTGTTGCATTTTATATTATGTGGAGTTAGTAGTAGGGATAAACTTCCATTTCCTTTTAATACAATAGTTGGTATACAAAAGTAGAAAAATACTTATTTACTTTCTTCAGTTACAAAAATAACAACTCTTTATATTTTATCTATGTTGGGCTATATGACTAGGTGACCGATTTGCTAAAAGTAGTTAAATTTCAAACATTAAATCAAATCTGTGAAGAAGGCATCTGTATCATCAACAAAATAAAACAATAAGTTGCAATTAGATAATCCATATATATCCAGATATAAAAAAGCACCTCAATTTCAAAATATGTGTCAAACTTCCAAGCTAATGGTCACAATTAACAAAAATAGTAGAAAATATATAAATATATTTTTTGCAAAGGTTTACCATTGCACATGAATGCACATCATTATGATAATAACTACCTCATCTATGAAAATGCACACACATTGCATAAGACCTGACATATTGGATCATTGCCACAAAAAAAAAGTGTAAAAGTGCAGATTGATTGTGTTTTTATGTGTATATGTATGTGTTTGTATAAGTGTGTATGTATATGTTTGTATGTGCGTGTGTACATGTGTGTGTGTGTGTGTGTGTATATGAAGAGTGATAATTAGTATAGCGTGTAACAGTATAATTGAAACACAATTACAATACATGGTAAAGCATATCAAATTATTATTAACACATAATTATGATTGATATCAAATTTAACTAAAATATAACAATCAAGTAAAATTGTACTGTTTGATGAATTTGCACATTGGATTGATGCACTTCTGCCCAAAAGCCTATTCCACCTTCTTTTCTCTTGCTCTGCGGTGCAACGTGAACACAAGCACATACCTGAAATAAAGAAAAAACGTTGTTTTTAGTTTAAGAAGTGGAAATTCATTTTGAATTTTTCATTATACCATCTGTATTGAAGACTTTCAGCGTTGTATTTATAAGAAATATAAAGCAATTGGTAAGAAATGAAGTAGTACATCTTTACAGCACGGGATGTTTAGTTTTTATAGTGTGTGTGTTCAGCAAATCTAGGAAATTTAGAAAGAATACATGTAGTTGGGTAGATGGGTTAAAACTAGTTCAAAGAAAGGTTGGTCTTTTTCATAAATGATTTTATTCAACAATAATATTCAATACTTTCCCTGTATATTAAAACTAATTGTTATTATTGATCCACACATAAAAAAATAAAAAATCAGTGATATACAGAATTAGAAGATAAGTACATGGATGGGTCTGCACGTTGGACCAGTATATAGGATACAAACAAACAAAAACAAACAAACATCCAAACAAACAAACCAACCAACCAACCAACAAACAAACTTTACTCACGTGATTGCAGCTAGGATAATACTATGGATACCAGCTATACAGAAGAAGACAAGTCCTGGATGAGTCTGTACGCTGGACGAGTATATACTATTGAGAAGGTAGCCCACTACAGGCACGGATAGTGTGTTTAGGAACGTGCCCAAAGACATGAAAGCTCCTAAATAGAATGAAATATTAAAACAGAAACACTATTTTCGGTCAGTAGATTAAGCTTTTAGGAACATGCTCACTAAGACATAATACATGTAGCTCTATAATGTGATGGGGAAATGTAATATAAAAACTCTTTTTGCTTTGAACCATTTGATAAAAAAAAAAAATAATACCATGATCCAATAAAAAATAAAAATTATAGACAGAAAACATAGGCATCAATATTTTACCTATCAGCATTAACAATTCAAAATGTGCAATTTAAATCCACAAAAACAGAAACAGAATGCGCAAACAGGGGATATAATTACAATTGCATTATCAAAAGTAAATAAAAATGAAACAGATTATGTTATAACCAAAAAGAAATGGTTTCGGAACTGTAAATATAATACTTGTATACTGAGGTCTCATTCTCTCACCCTTATGTGCGGGACTGACAAGTTTGGATGTGATGGACCCGCTCGCCGACTGTGCAGGTGACGCGAACATCACCATTGTGCAAGCTGAAAGAGGAGATAGAAAAAGAAATATATATATATATATAAAGATATATAAACAACATACAATATACACACAAAGGCCATTGCAAATGGCAGTTTCCAATTTCGATATTCCTGCATGATATGATATCATCCATATCATGTTCATCCACCAGTATGAAATTTATATGAGTATATAAAACAAATCCATGTTATCTGTTTAGGTATTTAGGTGGGTAGCAATACAATGCATGAACTATTTCAATTTAAGTTCTGAAAAAATACATATAATAATACTCGCATTTTGTAGTTATCAGACTCATAGGAAAGATAACTGAAAACAGAACAAAATTAATGCTACAATGGACAAAATTAATCAGGATGACATACAAATAACAGTTCTAACTCATCACTCCGGATCACCAGACTAGGTACTAATACAAACTAAGATATCACATCGTTACCTACGTTGACAGACAAACTTACAAGACATCAGTAACATAGTCGATGTCGACATTGCGGTGGCAATGTTGATGGCGATGCCGGCCGCTGAGCTAAACAGGAGTAGGAAGAAATCATTCTTGACCGTCTTTTCTCCGACCACCTTGAAGAACAACGCCGTGCCTCCTGCTTGACCGACGATCCCCAGCACGTTCCTCAAAGCCATAAAGAAGGTGTATACTGACGGAGACCAACTGAAGGGAGATTTCTTGGTGTACAGCATGAGAAGGTTTCCCTCAGCTTTTGAAAAGAAATTTAATTTGAGATAATCATAGATCATAATTATATTATTCTCAGTTGCACGGTTTTATTGGTAACATATACAAAGGATTGCCACACAATTGCTAACACAAAGAGAGCTCACCACAAAACACATACAAATCAGTGTTAACCCCCTCCCCCCCCCCCCCCCCCCCATCACCACCACCACAACCATCACCAGTTATATGCGTCATATGCGTTACTGCTATTCAAGTTTAGACTTCTTTGACAATATAAAGGTAAACTGGCAAAGAGATGATCAGGACATATTTAGTGTAACTGATTTATTCATAAAAAGGAGAATCTACAACTTAGATATCGACTAACTGCAGCATGCTACTTGGGCGATGTAAAAATACAAGGACACATGTCTCCCAGAACTTTGGTCTATTTCATTGGCCCCAAGGATATATAGGCCTAGACTTACCGACCATGATAGCCATTCCCACCATCCCACTGACCACCAGAACAGCCAATTGAGCCCGGACAGCACTGTCCTTCTCATGGGTGAACACTTTGGCTCCAGCTGTCAGGTTGTCCCACACGGTCGCTACAACTCCAGACGGACGATCCGAATCCTCGAACTCGTCTTCATCAGACTTTTCCTGTGGAGGCTTTGATTCCTTGAGGTGGAAGATGATAAGGTAGATGACGACAGCCATCAGGAGGAGGTCAATGAAGTAGACGGCCGGCACGCTGAGCTGCTGAGTCAGAATGCCTGAAGAGATCAGCCCAAGGATCATACCAAGCCCCATGAACGGGAGCGTCTTGCTGAGGACCTCGGTACGCTGGTGCTCGGGGGTAACGTCCGTAATGTAGTTGGTCACCGTGCTCATGAAGGTGCCGATCCCGCCACTGACGCCCAGTGCGACAGAGCTGGCCAGGACAAAGGCGATTGATTTGGTGTGGAGCATGGACCCCGCCAGGAGCACAGCGTTTAGCATGGTGACGCCTAGCACGGGCATCAGCATGATGCGTTTGCGTCCGACCTATAAGACAAAGAGTGAAAGTAGGAACATTACACAGAGTTGGAGAAAATGGCATACTATTTATAAATAAATATATACACATAATAAATCTTTATTTCTGTATTAAGAACAGAGAGGAATGCCGAAATCTTTCTTTTAAGACTTAAAGTATTAACACGAAATGTTCGAACAACAGGCTTAATATACCTTATCGCTCTGCGCGCCCAGTAGCAGCGAAGACACAGACCCGGGGATGTCGCAAAAAATGGACTGCCACACCATGATGCTTGATGCGTGTGCCTGAACCGCGTCCTCCGCCTCAGGGTGCTTACTGAGGTCGGCGCACACGTCTTCGGGGTAGTCGAGTCTGTGGCAGGCCATGTCGACGACGAGGTGCTGGGTGACGGGCCATTGCATCACGAGCCCGCCCATTAAAATGAAGAGCACGGCACGGAGGACCCACGCTGCTAGACATTTTTTTTTTTTCTGGCGAGATGAGAGATGATAAAAAAAGAAGTAAACGTATATACATTAACATCCAGAATAAGGGGGAGGAGGTGACAGGCTGAGGAGGGAGGAGGGAGCAGGAGGGAAGAGGAGGGAAAAGGGAAAGAGGGGGAGGGGGGGGGAGGAGGAGGAGGAGGAGGCTATAGGGAGGAGTATAGAAGGAGGAGGTAAGGAGGGGGAGGAGTAGGGGGAGGAGGGAGAGGAAGAGGAGGAGAAGAGATGAGTACATGCTAGTTGGGTAACGGGCCTCTGCACCACGAGCCCCGCCCATGAAGATAACAAGCACGGGGGCAGAGGTCCCACGCCGATTGACATTTTTTTTCTGGCGAGACAAATGTTGTTGACGATTATGATTAACAGCTACAGCATTAAAATCACAATACCCTGGTTCAAACCCAATTTAATTTCTACTTATTCATATATGATTGTTGTTGGGTCATTAGGTGAAATATATTTTATATATATTTGTATTTTGTTTAGTATGTTTAATCCCTGTTTTTCTCCATCATAAAAAACACAGTGGCATAACTATACGGGGGGGGGGGGGGGAGGGGGGGGGGGGGGGGTGGGGGTATGGGGGTGGGGGTGTGGGCACATACAGAAATTACCGTAAGTGTGCCCCCCCCCCCCCCAATCAGTCCGACCACGCTACGCCGCTGTCAAAACCCATATTCAATTCACAACCCAATTGGAGAAGAAATACTAGGTTCTATATCTAATAAAGACTATTAGGCATACTATTTTACAGTTTAACAGTGATCTCTGGATTTTACCAAACATTGTCTTATATTTCTCTACTTTCTCTACCTAATCGGCTACTCTTGATAAACATGTTAAACTGTTTTCGCATAAACATACCCAATTAAGCGGAGACCCCGTATATTGAAAGCATGCTAATGGAATATAAAGGTTATCAATAAAAAACAAAATAATAGGCTGCAAGGGAAATGTTCAAAAGACATTGTGGCCTAATGATACTCTCGTGCGTTGGTTGTTTTGACTTGGCATCGTACATTTTCAAATAACAGCGTGTTCAAGTATATATATAAACAATGATTATACAAATGGAATAAAGAAAGGAGAAGTATACAAACAAATAATATATATCGTCACGATAGACCCTGCCTCGACTTTGAGTCAACCAGTCTTCAGTCATTTCGAGTATGTGGCTCCAGGCCAATTTTTGGCTGTAGCTAGGCTAGGCCTACTGTATTATATACATTGGGGGCTTTGACCGACTATGTTACAGAGGCATAGCATGACAGTGAGAAGATTCCAGTATATAAAATTATGGTAATGGAGTAGAGGTTATATATCAAGAGTGACGTATACTAAATAAGAGTACAGAAGCCATGACGTCATAAGAAACACTTTTTTAGAATTTCAAATTTGGGACTTCATTTCAGAAAGAGCATAACAAATAATGTCCAAATACCAAAAATCAAAGAGAATAGGTTACGTATTGGCTGAGATATGCCCATCCCGACATGAATTTTACCTTCAATGGGCAATCAGTGTTATAATTACACTGGTCCCTAAATTTAGGAACCAGTAGCACTATAACACTGATTGCCCATTCACCACAAAAAATCATTCGGCGATGGGCATATCTCGGCCCAGTGGCGTAGCGTGGTGCGGACTGATTGGGGGGGGCACGAAAATTATTGGGGGGGGGGCACACCTTATGTATTTCTTTGTTTTTTCAAAAAATGGCTCCTTATGTTTTCTATTGTTTTTTCGAAATTATTGAGGGGGGCACGTGCTCGCCCCACGTGCCCCCCCGTAGCTACGCCACTGTCTCGGCCAATACGTAACCTATTCCTTTGATTTTCGGTATCTTGGACATTATTTGTTATGCTCTTTCTGAAATGAAGTCCAAAATTTGAAATTCTAAAAAAAATGTTATGACATCATTTATGACAAACCTGCATCTTTCGAGCTATGTTGGCTTGAATTCATCAGGCCAAGGACTTAGGTTGTGGCATACGCGGTATATCATTATAATAACATTTGAGAACCATGTCTGGTATATATAAACATTGTCCTGGCCACCTATATACAGTAAATACTACATTCATACGATATGGATGCATATAAATTCATTTGTGTTGGATACTGATGTCTATGTCTATAATATATATCATCAATACAAATAACATTGCATGTTTAGTAACGTCATGATGCAAGACCAGTATTACATTATCCTCACTTTCTGGGTCAACTAAAATTCTAGCGTCTTGAGCTTTTCCGGCCCCTAGCCTATAATATTACTTCCTAATAACATGTGTAAATATAATAACCACACGAGACTTCACTTATATGCGTATTAGTGTTACGCATATAGTATTAGGGCCTACGCATAGTGAACTGTATTATCATACAATCATTCAAATCAATCAATCAATCAACCAATCAATAACTCAATTAATCGATCAATCAATCAATCAATCAATCAATCAATCAATCAATCAATCAATCATCAATCAATCAAGTCCAATCAATCAATCAATCAATATCAATCAATCAATCAATCAATTAATCAATCAACTCGATCAATCAATAATGACTCATAGATACATGACGGCTTATATTCGCAATTCACATTCTTCAATTTTAAGTTCTAAAGCATCATAACATTGCCACTGTGTGTATGAGCAGGGAAATGGGAGTCAATATCTCCCTAGCTGGTGAGCAATTGTGTGCAGACTATAGTGGATTTGAATGCGCTGATCGACCAGCACGGAAACTGGCCACCACATCCCCCGGGATAATCCAGGAGTAATAGGGGAATAATACAATTGGCTACGCTTCAGTTAGAAATACACAGGTCTACATCATTATTTGTAATTCACTTGCAAACACGGACAACTACAAAGCCTCCCTTTACGTAAAATACATGCAAAATAACATACTGCACTGTATATTATACCCTATATTATATACCACATAATATTTCAAGCTAACACGTGCACAGTATACTAAGTACTTACAAGTTACAGAAAGCGTGTCGTACGGTTGTGGAATTATATCACAGTGCAGTGAGCTACTCACAGTTCACATGCACAATATGCATTCGTACCTTGTACCTTTGCAATTTTCAGGTCAGGGTAAATGTAAATAATTACCAGATATAGTGTTGAATCTTTTCTCATTCACGCCAGAGTGTGTGTAAATAAGTATTATATTCTAGTATAGGATTTCTGAACATATTGTATAGGCCGCAAGTGCACCTGGCTGGAATTAGCTAACCATGACCCCCCCCCCCCCCCCCCCTCCACAAATAAAAAAAAGGAAATAACACAAACAGAAATTGAAACTCATAAAAAGATAAAATAATGATCAAAATAAAAATGGAAACACAGTTATAAAGCCTGTACATATAATTAGAATACAACATTATATATACTTATTGCCTTCTCATCTATTACTTTGAATATAGGCATACTATTTGTTTTTAATTGCATGATTGTGTGCCAGGTAAACAAAAAACTACACTGTACCATGTGACTCTTATTGCTCGAAAGACAATACAATGTAATATATTTCAGTTTGGATATATCTAATACCCCCGTCACATATAGCTACGCTCTCGCGCCGGAGTCCTAATCCCCATAATCCCCATTCATAAATTTGGCAGTGGGAGGCGAAGCATTGTCCGAACGATGATTAAATGACGAATGAATGGGAGGATTCCCTGGTCATTTTGAACCCATTGAAAACCTATTTTTTCACTATTTTTGGGCTATTTTTTGGCTATTTTTCCACTAAATGGATGATTTTTTGACTATTTTTTCAAAAAATAGTATAAAAATAGCCTATTTTTTGACTATTTTTTCAAAAAATAGTATAAAAATAGGCTATTTTTTTACTATTTAAAAAGAATAGCAAAAAATAGGCTATTTTTTCACTATTTTTCAAACTTTAAAATCACATCAACAATTTTTTGGCTATTTTTTTCACTCTGAATTCCACATCAACTATTTTTTGGCTATTTTTTTCACTCTGAATAAAACATCAACTATTTTTTGGCTATTTTTTGCACTTTGTTAGAACAATCAACTATTTATTTCTTATTTTCCCCATTGTAATTAAAAAAATGTACACACACACACACACAAACAGACATACAAAAAAACATGCACATACGCACACAAACAAACAAACATACGCACATACACACATACACACTTACAAACACACACACGTACACAGTCACACACACATACAAACAAACATACGCACGCACACACATGCACACAGACACACACACAGGCACACATGCGTACATGCACGCACACATGCATATACAGACGTACAGACACAAACACACACACTTGCGTACACGTCGTCCGGACACAGGTACAGACACAGCATACATACATCATACATACATACATGCATGCACACATACACAAACGTGCGCGCACAGTATGCGTGCTCTCTCTCACATGCACACACACAAACACACACACGCACACGCACACACACACACACACACACACACACACACACGCACACACACACACATACATACACGCATACACACACACACATACTTACGACTCGGTCATTGCACATGCACACAGACAGCTGCAACATTAATGTACATCACAATATACAGTCAAACCTGTGTATAGTGGCCCCTGGCCACCCAGGGAGACAAGAAAATAGTGGCCACTGTAGACAGTTTACCTCTATAGACAGGTTCCACTACACTGTTTTTCCTCTGCTGGCAGGGAATTAATTTGGTGGCCACTATAGGCAGGTTTGACTGTAGTTCAATGTGTACAAATTGATCCAGAAAGAAAAAAAGCATGGCCATCTCTCATTGGTTAGTTTCTGTTATGTGATATCCCATCATGCAATATTCACAGCCATTTTGTTTTGAGGGAAGCATGCAGCATGCTTGTTACTCCTCATTTTTCGTGATAATTTTGCAGTTTTGGGTGAGAAAATGGTGCTTTTTAATAATATTCATTGCATGCATGCATCACTATCTAGTCTTCATTACTAATTTACTAAAATTGATTTCCCTAATCAATACTAACTGTCAAATTACCAGAGTTGCTGTTTTGAAATCAAAGCACATGGCTGGCAATGCAGTCCCATCTATTCAAATTTGTGTTTGCTCATTTAATTTTTGATGGGATGTAAAATACACTATTTTCTATCTTCTGCTTATATATGCATGTGCACTGAATGATTTAGGGATATTATTTTGATTTCCTTTCCAATTATCACTGGCTTATTTGTTGAAACCTATAGCTCTATATTCAGAAAAACAATTATACTCATCAAAGTTTGATTAAATCAATTTAACTATTTGTTGGCTATTTGGGGCTTCGCGCGATTACTGTTATTCAAGTCAAACAGCTTAATAAAAAATGCAAACATGCATGATCTATGTTTTTCCTCATTCAAATAGCTTAAATAATTCATGACACAAACGTAGCAAAGTGTAATTATAGTGTGTTACTTTTAATGAACATAATTGAAAGACAATTTCAAAATATAGTTTCAAGAAAAATAGCCAAAAAATCGTTTTTCAAGATTTGTCTGAAAAAATAGCCATAAAATCTATTTTTAGGCTATTTTTCTCCTTCAAAAATAGTTTTAAAATAGCCAAAAAATAGCCAAAAAATCTATTTTTTCCCTATTTTCTTCAGAAAAATAGCCAAAAAATACATTTTAGTTATATTGATTTCGCGTTCCAAATATCGATAGTAAAAATAGGTTTTTTTGCTATTTTTTCGTACTATTTTAAAACTATTTTTATACTATTTTTATACTATTTTTTCAAATAAAAATAGCAAAAAAATAGGTTTTCGAGGACTATTTTTTGGCTATTTTTGGGCTATTTTTTGGCTATTTTTTTTCAAGCAGGGTTATCGCACATAGGTGAAAGGATATCCTCTCATGCATGGACATACAATGGCTCCCTAAACAAAAGAGCAGAACGCCAAAGACTAACGACCGCTTTCGACATGTCCAAAGCTAAAGCGGTCGTGGGTCGGTCGTGGGTCTTTTGCCGACCTAGTCTTTTGTTCAGCGAGCTATTGTCTGTGCATTCATGGAAGGATATCTATTGACACATGTGAGATAATCTTCCCATTCAGATCCTCATTGGACAAAAGACATTTTGCAGATACATTCCAGTGATTGTGATCAGCTATTGTCTAGATCGTGGCTAGAGCGTGGCTCTAGTCTGACGGCACATGTGTTACTAAAGCCCGGCGCAGACAGAGCCGACTCGACCCGATCCGACTGGTTTAAATCAGGCTAGAGTTGGGCCCAGTCGGTCGGAGCAGATTTATCGTGTTGAATCGGCCCCAACTGGCATCCGACTGTCTCTCTACTGGCAAAATGTGTGTCGCGAGGCACTGAAAACTGAGCCGATCGGAATGACAACTAGTCGAGTCGGCTCTGTCTGCGCCGGGCATTAGTGTGCCGTTAGACTAGAGCCACGCTCTAGCCACGATCTAGACAATAGCTGATCACAATCGCTGGAATGTATCTGCAAAATGTCTTTTGTCCAATGAGGATCTGAATGGGAAGATTATCTCACATGTGTCAATAGATATCCTTCCATGAATGCACAGACAATAGCTCGCTGAACAAAAGACTAGGTCGGCAAAAGACCCACGACCGACCCACGACCGCTTTTTAAGCTTTGGACATGTCGAAAGCGGTCGTGAGTCTTTGGCGTTCTGCTCTTTTGTTTAGGGAGCCATTGTATGTCCATGCATGAGAGGATATCCTTTCACCTATGTGCGATAATCCTCCCATTCATTCGTCATTTAATCATCGTTCGGACAATGCTTCGCCTCCCACTGCCAAATTTATGAATGGGGATTATGGGGATTAGGAGCGGCGCGAGAGCGTAGCTATATGTGACGGGGTATAATACGTTACAAAGTAGAAAAACAAATAGGTACCGGTATTTGTCCTCCAAGGGTAGGGGCAACACGGGTTGTTGTAGTTGTTGCTGCTTTTGTTTGGGAGATTGTACTTTAAAGACATATGGCGAAGGATGGAATTGTTTAAATTTTTTTATTGGGGATGGGGATTTTTTTTTTGTATATAAGGAGCAAATGTGAACAATAGCCAACCAGAGTTTGAAAGGAACTCCGGAGGGCCAATCAATGGTTCACTGCAACTCAAGTACCAAAGAAAAAATTATCTAATTAAACAAAAAATTTTAAAAAGGGAACACATTTTGGGGTGAACAGGACCCCTAAAAGAAAAAATTATAATTATTATACATTAGAAAGGAGGTAAACATGCACACGGCTTTTGAAGGCTTGGAGACCAGTAATTGAGATATTTCCAACAACCGAGTCAGGGAGACTATTCCAGATCCGCACTGCCGAGTGAATGAAACTCCTGTCCAAGGATGAGGTTTTAGCATCTGGGAGTGCAAGAGCATGGTCCGGCATGGATGCACTAAGCCGGGTCATCCGCCGTCTTTCCCAGGAGGGAGGGAGCATGTCTCCTAGGTCTTTTGGGCAGTGTTGAGAGTGCATTTTGTACAGCACTGACACTGCAGCTACCTGGCGTCTATGTGCTAAGCTGGGGATTGAGAGTTGGGTGCGAGCAGTGGTGTCATCAACTCCTATGATCTTAAGTGCCTTCTTTTGGACGTTGTCAAGCAAGCTAAGAGTTGATGGGGAAGCATTTGTCCAGCAGAGGGATGCATATTCCATGACGCTACGGACCTGTGCTTTGTAGACTGTGGCTCTTCCTTTACAATCAAGTTTGTTTGCCACTTTTCTCAGGGCACCAAGCTTCTGTCCCGCTCTGGTGGTAATTGCTAAGATGTGTTTAGACCAAGTAAGTTTGGAATCGAAAGTGACACCTAGAATTTCGAGCTCATGCTTTGCTGCTAGCTGGCAGTCTCCTAGATACAGGTTCAGTTCTGAAGGAGATCGCTTTCTTGAGAATGTCATGACTTTACATTTTGATGGTTCAAATGTAACCTTCCATGTGTCTGCCCATGATTTCATCCTGGTCAGGTCTCGGTTTAGGCTGGCTGCAACATCCTCGCTAGCTTGTGGTGAAGCATTGGTTCTAATATGTGAGTTTACATGTAAAGGCATATAAAGGGGTAGTTCAGTTTTGGTATAGAGGGCGCTGCACAAAATCATTTTTTTGTGAGGTAATGACAAACCAAGTGTAAAATTTTAAAGAACATACAATTTTAATGGCAGAATAAACTTTATCTGATCAAAATCGGTTCAGAAACGGCTGAAATATAAATAAATATATCTGATCGGAATAGATTTGGAGCCAATCAGATTTATTTGATGATTTTAGAAAGAAAAAAAAAATGCGTACACCGTTTTCAAAATTTTTCAATAGAGGTTTTTAAATAGTTGTTGATGATCTCTCTATCTAATCATTATTTCAACAAAACATCACATGCATGATTTTGTATGAAAAATGGTTGAAACCAATGCTTTTTTAGAAAGCGCCCTCTTGTGTTTTAATGGCTCTTTTTGAAACGGGCTTTTTAGTTGGTCATTTGTAATTCTCTATACTTTTCGAGCATGGTGGAGTTATAACTATTAGTTTGTAGTGTTATTGTGCAGGTTTTGGTTACTAAAGCTCAGTCGTACCAAAACTGTACTACCCCTTTATTGAGTCTGTTTGTGCTCGTTTTGCATTGTGGGGTGGCGAGTGTCGAGAGATAATTAACATTAGAAATTGAAAGAGTTATAAATGTGTTTGTGATAAAGTTGTATGGATGTTTCTAATTAAAGGATATCAATAGCGCATCACCACCACCATCATCATCACCTTCATCATCAAGACTAAGCTTTCCCATTGTTGATAACATCTTAATGAAAATGTAATTTGTTACGAAACCCCCAAGAACAGATAAATGCAGATGAATTTACGAGTTTTGTAACCGTTTGTTGTTGGTGAAATTTATTGGTATGTAATGGAACATTTTACACTCATATTCGTGACCAGTTTTTCAATTGTTTTCTTAGCAAAGGAGCCACGTACTTTCTATACCTCCTTGATCTTATACTAATACAGGCACAAGACTATGTAATAGAGACACGCCAAGAGGCACATACACACAAACGCACAAGTACTGACACACACATGCTCACTCACAACAAACACATTCACACACAAAGACACACACAAACACTCTCCTTTCTAGTCCTATCCCTTCATATCTTTACTCGAGTTGTGCAAGTCGAGTGCCCAAGGATCAAGTATTTGGTTACCAAGAACAATAAATCCATGAAAAATAGAGCTTATACAATTTGTCAATACAATTGATATATGTGAGACTTTATTTACAAAATCAACACTGCAGAAATATTTGTATACCAGTAATAGACAAATCTTCATTTTTAATGATACAATTTGGAGTGTGGAATGTGCGAAACTGAACAAAAAGACAAAGAACTGCAGTTATACTGTTACAATAGACATACATTTTTTTATGGTATTCATTAAATTAAAAACTTTTTCAAAAGACTACACAAACAAATATTTTTCACCAAATCATAATATACTTTGACAAAAATACAAATAACCTTTCAGTTCACAAACAGTTGACAATCAACTTGGGTAAATAATACAATTTGGGATAGTAATCACCAAACATGAACAATTTTGTGTTAAAAAGCAGTTAATATTAATCTTTTGCTCGTTAGAACAGTGTTTCTTTTATATTGAATTTGAAGATAATTTGTGCAGACAACAAAATACCTACAGGGAAGCAAAATGTAATGATTTCTTTATTTCCATGATAAAAAAGACATAATAAAGTTATTACATGAGAACCATTTGCATATATGCATACATTATTTGTAACCATTGTTTATATTTATAACCTTTAAGACAGGTTAAATATTATATACATCAACTAGATCAGTCTCTGGCTTTTTAATAAAGGCACATAGAAACAGGTTTTCTGGAAAATATGTTGTTCCAATTGTTAATTATAAATACTTGAATAGGATTAACAAGGAATGATCTACATGTATACATTGTTCAAGATTCCTATTTACAAAATGCATATAAGGTTTGTCTTTTCTACAGTACAATATCTACATGTTCCACATGAAAACTTAGCTCGTCAATTCTGCTACAATGCTCTGGACTGCACATCAGCCTAAAAACAGGATTCTAGAGCATCGAGCTCAAATATAGTTATCATTCACATCTGCTTCAATTAGAGAAGGTCAAATAAGTACAAAATAACTGTCTCTTTGATAAGGAGGATTTTTTAAAACTGGCAAATAAAGAAGATCAATGCAAGAAAATATGACAGGAACGATGCCTTTCTGAAGTCTTAAGGAAATTAACCGTGCACCAAATTGTCTTTCTCCTGACAAGGGTCTGAACTTACAAATATTTGAAACGGTGTACTCTGAAACATAATTCTTCAAATATTACTCTCCACGGAAACTATCAAAGTAAGGATTTAAATAACTTCTTGTCCGTTAAAAATTCACAACGCTATCTGACATCACTAATGTTTGTGGAATCAAAGTTGAATTTACATGATCCTGTTTTAGTTTAGCTACAATATCGGACATCACCTATCAAGTGATAAACTTCTTTTTTTTTTACAATGATACATTTGTGGGATCAATGAGCAAGGATGACATCAAGCTACAAGTTGGAAGCCTGAAAACAGGGTTACGATACTTTTGTGGGGACAATTTATAAGTGAGCTTAAAATTCTAGGCGAACAGGGCCTGAATTTCGGGCTTTTGCCTGAAAACTGGCATCGCTGAATGATGCATTTGTGTGATTCTGTTTTACTTTCGCAACAGAATTCTTCAAGTGATATATACTGAAACATTGGCGGAATCGATGTTGACTCTACTTGAGCCTGTAGAGCATCTTGCGTTGCATGCGGTACTGGATCTCCCCTCGCCTCAGCATCAAATGAACAACCTTGTGGACGGAGCGCTCAGGATATTTCTGTCGGTAAAGAGATTTTTATAGAGAATAGATATGGATGAATATTAAGTTTGTATTAATTAATTTTCTTGTAAGTTGTTTTCATTTGTATGTGCAAACCGCTATAACTATATTGTACAATGTCAGGGCAGACATTTGCAGTGGAAACATTGGATGTGGATAAGCGTCATATTTGCATTTAGGATCACTTACCATATAATTCAATTCATGAACATTTTGGCAAACCTCATCAGGACCAAGAAAGTAAAATCAAGGTATATTTTATAATTCTATAAAACACCATTAAATTGCTTTTGAGCTTGAATCAAAATTGTAAAACAATAACTAGAATGTGAGTATGTAGACAAACTTTTGCTTTGGGGTGATCCATTCATGATAAAGATAACCCCCCCCCCCCCAAGATATTTGAGACTGAATGATTGATAGTTTCATAGAAAATGAACACTGTTTACCTACAGAAAAGGCTACATTTAAATCAAATTGTATCATCTTTGCCCATTGAATGTGACTGCAATCTTTATTAGGGAGACATATTTGATTAATCAAAACCCATTTCATTCTTCTGTTACCATAAGCCAAATCACAAGGTATATAAAGAGAAATGCGATTTGGGTTGAATTTGACAAAGTGAATGAAAATGAGATACTCATGGTTTTGCAGGTAAGCAGATAAAGGAATTTGGAACAAACATCAATCCTCCCTCTCCCTTACCCCTAACCCAACCAACAGCCCATGTATCATCTCATTGACATTTGTAAGCTACGGTACATTGCTTTTTACCTGTCTAAGGAAGTCCTGCATGATGCAGTGCTCCGAGACCTGGGAACCGATGGCAAAGCGTCTCTTCAGCTGCTTCTCTATCCTGTTAAGCTCTTCATGGTCCTCCTGAGTGGTGAAGCCCTCCACGCCTGGATAAAACAGTGATAAATAAGTAACATTAAATACATATTTATTACGCTATTAATATGTATCTTCTAAGCGCAGAACAAATAGAACAAAAATAGTGAAATGCTAGTAAAGAGAGAATTGCATTATGATAGTTACTCGCATCAAGGTGTTTCTGTAATTGATTTTTTTTCTTTTCGTAATGGTCTCGGGTATCTGGTTGGAGTTGCATTTTTCTATTTATTAGGCACTTAATACAAATTTTTCTAAGCGCAGAATACATATAAACAACAATAGTGAAACGAAAGTAAAGAGAGATTTGCATTATGATAATTAGTTTCGGTAATTTATTTGTTCTTTCTTCAGAATATGCTTGGGTATTCGGTTGGAGTTGCACTGTCCCATTTGCTATACTTCTTGAAATGCCATAAATGAAAATTAGAAAAGAGGATGCAAAGAAGCAAAACAACTGGAAACTCTTTATGCACAGTAGATTAATAACAAATGATTTGCTCTTTATATACTCATTCAGCAATGGAATATTAGCTGAATATATTAAAGTACATTATGTTAACAAGTTCCTATTGGCCCCATCATGAGTCTTTTGTGACATTGCACTTGTCCCTGCATTTGTATTCAATATTCATTGGTTATTACGTTTACTGCATTTGCATTACAAATTTTAACTGCTCATTTTTACCAACCTGAGAGGTTGCCTGTCCTAGCGGCATCCAGCGTCGAGACCTGGAAGAGCCTCAGAGCCTCGTCAACATCGCCCTCGCTGGCGAACGGCTTCAGCTTCATCTTGGCTAGGGACTCAGAGATGCGTACGATGGCCTCCAGTTGCCTGCAAGAAGGAAACATTTTGCATTATTAATTTCAATTCTACATTATTTGTTCTTTGCAAATCCTTTATCCGGGTGCCTTAAATAATACTAATAATGCATCTAAAATGTTTAAATTCTTGAAAGGCTACATGCTTTTTACAGGATCTATCATTTATATTTTTCCTTGTACAAATCTGTATCTGAATTAAACTGTCATATATTTTTGTAGGGGTAAAAAACAGAAATTTTAAAGCAATTTTGTTTACCTGACTGTAATAGGGATGCTGGTCTTCTTGTCTGTCTCCATCTCATGGTCTCTAGCTCCGGTCCTCATCAACACGTACCGGTTCTTCAACTTATCCGCCGCCGCATTGGAGATGCGCGGACCGCACTTGCTGTTAATCAAAGTAAAAACAATTTAAACAGTTTTAAATTAAGAAAGTCTTTCATCTAAAAGTTTCCTTTAGTATACACTGCCAAAGCGCTTTAAATTGCTTAGCCCAAGCATTGATTCTTCAATTTCTTCAATTCTCTACCGCTGCATTGGAGATGCATGGACTGCACTTGGTGTCAATAAAATTCAAGAAGAAATCAAGTTCATAAAATAGAAGAGGAAAGTCTTTCATCCAATTTTTCCTACTTGTTATGTACACTGCCAAACTTGCTTTTCACTAAATCCTAGCACTGGTCCTCATCCAACACATAGTGGTACTTTTAACTTCTCTGCTCAAAATGTAATATTTCAAAGTTTTGTTTTCAGGACTACAACATTTTACAAAGAGCGCTCCTCATAAAGCAGGGTTCAGAATTAGCTCACTAGCCTGAGGCCACCAAAATGTCATTTATGCCAAGTTTTACTTGCCCAAACGGCAATTGAACTGGGCCAAATATTTTTCCCCTTGTTTAGGGGCAACCCAATTTAGGTTTGGGCCACTAAAACTCAATGCGTCTTCACTTTACTGCCTATTTCAAACATACATTTAGAAAAGTGACAGAACTGCATTTGTATGTTTTACTAATTTTGCAACAAATGATTTATTAACATAAGACATCAGACTTTATTACTCACGTTCTGACAAAGCCAATATACTTCTTGAGGAAGTTGAGGCTGAGTTCGCCTTCTTGGGTAGGCGTAGCGGCAGTGATCTGGGCATTCATGTGGATGTTCATCACGTGCTTGGCTAGCCTCTGTAGGAAAAGAAAAGACAAAAGAAAACATGAATGTATAACTAAATAAGAAATTTTTTATTTATGGTGGGGAAAAAGTCTCTCTCCAACATTACAGAAAATGTTATCTTTCATACAACAGGTATACAGATATAAATTCACCTCCATCAGATCTATTGTTTGATATTAAATAGATGTCCAACACTTTGCAAAGGGATGTGTTATTCATAAACAATTCAAATAATCACAGAAACTCACGGAACCAACAGGGCTGATGGTTCCATAAGCGCCAAACGTTTGTTGAGTGCGCCAATGCTATACCCGCATACGTTTGGAGACAATAGAAGCCAGTAGACACGTACATCCTAGACAATGGACTAGTCTTCGTCTGCAGACTCATGAACAATTACTATCGTATCGTGATGGGTTTTCAAATTATATAATTTGTCTGGAAACCAATTTTTTATAAGAATATAATTTTTGGGTGGTGGTTCCCTTTAATTTAGTTAATTATTACTTACAGTGTCCTTTGCCTCGTCGTGTTCATCCTTGACGATGAAGATCATGTCAAAACGAGACAGGATGGTGGGCATGAAATCAATGTTCTGCAATAAAGAAGAAAAAGTTGGACATTGTTAAGACTCACTTTTGTCTTACATGACAATAACAGGATAGTGTAAGATCTGGAGGGAAAAAAAAAAGTTTGAACAAAATAAAATAAAGTGAAAACTTTTTCCACTATTAAAACTTGAGAGAGTTAGGATGGGCATCATAAAATCAAATAAAACACTTAATCAAATTTAAAGGGGTAGTTTAGTTTTGGTAGAGAGGGCGCTGCACATCACAATTTTTTTGTGAGGTAATGAAAAACTGAGTGTCGAATTTGAGAGAACATGCAATTTTAATGGCAGAATAAACTTTATTTGGTCAAAATCGACCCAGAAACGGCTGAAATATCAATAAATATATCTGATCTTATAATTATTTGGGGCCCAAATAATTAGATGATTTTTAGAAAAAATTTAAAAATGCTTGCACTTTTTCAAAAATGTTCAAAAGCGTTTTTTAAATAGTTGTTGATGATCTCGCTATTTAATCATTATATCAATAAAACATCACATGCATAATTTTGTATGAAAATGGTTGAAACCAATGCCTTTTTAAAAAGCGCCCTCTTGTGTTTTAATGACTCTTTTTGAATGATAACAGTCGTTTTACTTAGTCGTTTGTAATTTTGTATACCTTTCGAGCATGGTGGAATTATAACTATTAGTTTATAATGTTACTGTGCAGGTTTTGGCTATTAAAGTTCAGCCTTACCAAAACTAAACTACCCCTTTAAACTTACTTCATACATATTCAAATAGAAAAGTGAGCACTGCATGCTTAAATCTAGGTCAGAATCTCTTGTGTAAAATGTACAATCAGTTATGCACTCCAAACCTTAACCCAATCAAATCAACTGGAAACCAGTTTTCATAATGAAATATTTTAATACAAAGCTGAAGAATGAAAATTATAATGAATACATGAAGGACAATAATTCAATAAATTGTTGTTACAAAATCTCAATGAAACCATACCTCATCGTAATCACACCTCCCAAAGACAGAGTTAGCAGTCGCCAGGACCGAGCTGCAAGGGTCATTTGCCTTAGCAACAGAGATTATCTGCTGCTCTTTAAAAATAACTTTTTGGTTGGATTTTCTTTTGGGAAAAATATTAAAGAGTATTTTCTCACCTCATCACCCTTAGTGTCATCCCACCTTCCAAAGACAGAGTTAGCGGCTGCCAGGACCGAGGCCCGGGAGTTGAGGGTCGTGGTGATACCGGCCTTAGCGATGGAGATCGTCTGCTGCTCCATGGCCTCGTGAATGGCCACCCGATCGTCCTCCCGCATCTTGTCAAACTCGTCGATGCAGACCACGCCACCATCTGCCAGTACCATGGCACCACCTTCCATCACAAAGTTGCGCTAAAGAAATGAGAAAAAAAGACGAGAAAGAATATAATTTGGTCCTTTAATTCAGTCTTGTGACTCTTACTTCTTGGGTTGCAATGTCAAATAATGTTCTTTAAAGCCCCCTGCACACTACACGACTGAATTCCAATCTAGTAAACAACTGCATATTTGAATTTGAGCAAGACATGTGTATTTAATTAACCCTAATCCCACTGGTTTTTTCGACGTGCATCTAGACCGATTGGAATTTCACGTTCAAACTTCATGACTTTTTTCTCTCAAGTCTCCCGCATGTTTTGATATATAATTCACCCCGGTCGGACATGTAGAACTGATTTTAGAGGTTGATAATTGCTCGACCGTCACAAAAAACTGCAAATTTTGTACATGTTTCTATGTAATTCATATATCCGATGCCGTGTAAACTCCAAATCGATTATAATTGTTACATTGAATTATAATTTGGATTATTTCTTTGTTATTAGTTTAATTCATACACTTCAGAGATAAATTCTTCTGAAAAATCAAAACAAAAAAAAACAATAAAAACAATAAAATACATAAGAATGAAAACAATGTGGGTGAATCCGGGAAAACTAATTTGCATATTTATGCAAATTAGTGATATATTTTGTCACCATAAAAAACATGGATATGATGAATTACATCATTTGAAAGTATTTGTACAGAAAACCTGAAGAAATCCTGTAATTTCTCTTGATTTTAGATGAAAATCCCAATTTTCCCCCAAATTCGTCAAAAATTTGCATATTCAAAATTTTAATTAATTAAAAAAAAAAAAATAATGGTCCAATTTTTTTTCTTTTTCAAATTTTTATTCTACTAGACTTGTTTTACGTATGTGCCAATTTTCAAGTCAATCGGTCTATTCGTTGCCGAGATTTGAGGGGGGGCCAAAATGGCCCCCCCCCCCCCCAGTGGACTCAAGTGACCAAAATAACCCAGTGGGATTAGGGTTAAGACAGTGTTCTTCTTTTGCAGGCATCTTCAAGATCGGTAAAACATTCCATAGATGACTTGTTGGTGAAATTTCAAGTTCAGTGATAAAGATGCAAGAGGAAATGATGCTAGAAGAACCAATTGTGTTGTAGTCTAAAACTCGGGCTAAATAAAGTTCAATTCAATTCAATTCAATTTCCTTTCTATTCCTAATCTATGTATCATGAATCATTTTTTATCCTTTTACCCAGTTAAAAGAAAAATTGACCTGTTACATCACAAATCAGATTGAATCACTTTGATTGTGTGGAACCAAGTTAAATGCAATAGTTGGGGTTTGTGAACATCAAATAAAAATATTAAATACAATAAAGGGTTCGCAGATGCTAGTCTAATAAAACGGTCTCAGCTCTTAAAATCAATAAATCAACTAAATTTTTTGTTTCAAATTCTAAACTTCTCAGACTAGCTCTTTTACTTTCTCGGTACATTCTTTCATTAAAGACAATAATCTTGCAATTTTTGCGATTTAGCTTGCAAAAGGTGGAGGAAAATATCTTTCAAGCATGTAGTATTATTAGTTCAGATTCTTAATCCTTGTAAAATGTTGGCATGACGTGATTGGATACTTACAGTCTGTGGATCTCTCATCACAGATGCGGTTAGACCAGCGGCACTGCTTCCTTTACCAGAAGTGTACACCTAGCAAAATAAATACAACCATAGTAAACAAATGAGCACAAGGTAATCAAACATGTTTGAATTGAATCAATAAACTTTGCTAGATATGTACTCCAAGCCAAGCAAAACAACACAAAAATACATGTTATCCAACAGATTTGAATTGAAATGATTTAAAACCAGACTCGACTGTAGTGGAATTTGCACCAGTGACCACCATAACTCTACTAACTGAGCTACAATGCCCTACGTTAGTGGTCTGGGTTTACCAACTTTTACCTCATCTTTAAAAATATGTTATTTACAGTTCCTACTGAATAAAACAGATGGGAATAATTACAAAGTCAATCTAATTTAACAAATATCAAAATGCCCCAGAATTTAGATTTAAATTGAGTAAAAACACATCGCTTTAATTCATGAGGACAAAGGCAATAAATATGTAAGTTACGAACAAACAAACAAACTAACTATTAAAATGTCCCAGAACCCGAATTTAGATTTTTTTTAATTGAGTAAAAACACATTGTTTTATTCATGAAGACAAAGGCAATACATTTGTAAGTTATGAACAAACACACAAACAAACAAACAAACAAACTCACTCCGATAGGAGAGACTTTCTCCACAAACTTGAGCAGCTGACTTTTGGCTGTTCCAGGGTCTCCCAGCATCAGCATGTTGATGTCTCCTCGGCGAATCAGACCGTCCGGCAGCTTCTTACGGGAACCTCCGAACAGCAGGCACCCTATGGCCCTCTTAATATCTGACAGGGATTGAAATGGATCATAAATAAACACCATCAATTATGTTGAAGCTAATGATGAGTAACTGCAGCAGAATATGTTGAGAAAGAGATGGCCTTAAAAACATTTTTACTGTAAGTACATTTTAATCAGAATGTCGGTGATCATAATTTTTCCAATAAAATGCAAAATTAACATTCATCTTGATTTCATTCAAGTAATCATTTCTGCGGTACCCCAGCAACCTCTGATGATTTATATTAAGGTGTGTGAGTTCTCCTTGAGATTTTTTATTCAGTTTATAAAGAAATGAAGAAGAATAAACTTCTTCTATGCCTTACCTCTGCTACCACAACAAAACCCTGGCAATCTGATGGTTTGGACTAAGGGTGTATGGATGTATGAATGGCAAATGTCAACTGCAACGTTGCTCTTGTGAGTACACTGTCACTTATTACAATGATGATGTTTGAGATCTGAAATCAGAAGACATTAGTATGCCTCACCTATGCTCCCATAGATGGACGGAGCGATGCTCCTGGAAACAATTTCGTAGACGTTTGGGTTGGCAGCGAGTCTGCGAAACTCCTCCTCCTCCTGTGGGGTGACCTGGCGGGCCGTGCTGCTCCTCCCGAGGCCCTCCTGATCCACCTCGATACCGACCACGCGGATGTACGGATGACGAATGCCGACTGCAACCTTGTTCTTGCGAGTACGCTGTCACATAAAAAGTGAAGAGGGAGAAATATTAATTTCAGTATTGTGTGTACGCAGTCGCATTCAAAAAGTTGAGAGGGTCACAAAGAGAAATTTAGTTTTTCAGCAATCATGGATAGGAGTTGCAGGTTGTGCTGCTCCTACCCAGGCCATCCTGAAGCACCTTGATACCGTCCAGAATGATGTAGGATTACCATTAAAAGAAGAAGAAGCAGAGCACCTAGCCCTGGACAGAGCCGAGTGGAATAAGTTAGAATACTTTAGCTTTCCATATTGGTTTGATTTGGAATGCCCAACAGGGAGCAATATGGTTCGGTCGAGGTTTAATTTCTTCCGTCTTTTTTTCACTCTTTCCATATTTACCTTAGAAACTGGTCCAGCTTTCTTGATTGAATACACTCCAATGACGGTCACCCTGTTCCCAGGCACAATCTTGTCACATAAATACCTGCAAGGAAAATAAAAGAGGTTCAATAATCAGTTGAAGTGAATTTATTTAAAGCTTGAAGATAAATAAACAAATGATGCATCATCTATACATTTATTTTGTTTTATTTTATTTATTTCCACAATTCAATTCAAAACAAAATATGTACACAAATGTAGGTTTGATATTAAAACTGCCTTCTATCCGGGTGCTTGAGAGAAGTTAAATGACTTAGTTGCCAGAGGACTTTTACTTCTTACAGTAGTAACACTAATAATGGAAATAATCAATGTTTTTGAAACAACTATAAAATGTTTTGAATGACCATTGTAGGTTGCCACGTTTTCCAACGGTACCACATGAAACATCATCCGAGCGCTTCTGAGCGTGCACTAACAAAGGCAGGCTATGTAACAGCTGTTGATGAATCTGCTGCTATGTCAGTGGTTACAATACCCGCTTTTGTTAGTGACAATCAAGGCAGCCTCTAGTGTTCAGTAAAAACATATTTAGTAGTTTTAAAAATATTTGATTATTTCCATAATTAGTGATATATGCAAGACTTTGACTCTCCTTCGTCACTGGAGAAACCTATGGTTTATTTTCACTGGTGTACATTTGCAGAATTGTCTTTTGTTCAGGGAGAAGGGATGAATGAATTGATCACCCCCCCCCCCCCCCCCCCACTTAAACAAAAGAAACCTCTTTCAGATCTACACAGGAATTATAATGTCCAAAGGTATTGACAGTCTTTGGTGATTACCTGTCGCAGAACATCTCCATGTGCCGCGGCATCTCTCCGTTGGGGACATCCTCTGGAGCCTCCTGGAGCTTGAGGATCTGGAAGTCCACACACTTGCACTTGTCAGGAACGATGAAGAAGGGATCCAGGGGGCATTTGGGCCTTCCTGCCTGGTCACTGGATGGTGAAATATGGTATAGAAAATTTAAAGATGGTAAAGAATTTTTATATCCAACGACGACTCAATGAGCAAGGTACAAGAATTTAATAATTTCAACAAAATGTTGAATTAATAATGATAAAACATTACATAACTAAATATTTTGTACTAGTTGGGTATTCTGCAAGTCAGGATATAAACCAAGCCTTCACACTAACTTGTTTCTCTACTGGCCCTTTCGGGCAAGTAAAATCATAAATTTTGAAGGTTTACTTGCCCCAATATAAAATGTACTTGCCCTCTTACTTCTTGATGAGATTTAGATATAAGAAATTACATTGTTCTCTTCAAAGTTGAACAATTATTTAGTTGCCCGATCGGGCAAGCAAACCAGACAATTTATGACATTTCACTTGCCCAACACAAATTTTTACTTGCCCTGGGCAAGCGGACAAATAAATAAAATGTTTGAGTATATTTAAGAATGTATTCATGTCCAAATCAAATTTGTTCCCGTCAGATCTAAAGACTGTTCCAAAGGTCAGTTCCTTAAGTAAAATAAGTCATTACAGATGCAAAGAATTCTGCACTTTGATGTTGCATTTGTGTGTACTATTTTATTTGACTATCATTTGCACAGATGGCAAAAAATATAATGGGTCTATAAAGATCTACACTTACGTGTTGCATTTACGAGGAAATGCGTAACCTTCTAGACCAGGCTTAAGAGCCAGGTTGGGCATGAAGTTCCGGCAACTCCTGCACTGGATGGTGATCCTCGTGGCCTTGGCTCGGACCGCCGATGCAGCAATCACGATGCCAGGAATCTTGATTAGTTTAGAAACTTCCTCAGACTGTGATAAAAAAATAAAATAAAAGGGGTTTTACTTAACCATTACTTCACCAATAAGTAAAATAAATACAAAATAAAATAAAAAGTAAAACACTTTAGATTTGCTCAAGTAATTTGAACATCATCAGAGTAACAAAAAAAACATGTCCAGAATCTTTATCAATTTGGAAACTTCCCCAGACAGTGATTACAAAAAAGTACTTAAGGTAATTTAACAGATGTAATAACTTAATGACTTCATCCAGAATAACGAGGAAAATTCAGAATGGCTTTCTTCATTAATTTCAACATTCATAACAAAAAGCAAATAATTTTTTTATTTATTTTTTTTACAGTTAGGTTTAATCTTAGACTTGCTTTCTGTAAAGATCCAGGGAAAAATAGTACGAGAACATTAATAGGGAACATAGGAAAAAATATTGGGAAGTAGGGAAAGTGGGAGAACTAGCAGGAAGAGGAGGATCACTTGAATACCTTGAGGTTTCTGATGGGTATGGGGTTGGCTTCAGACTTGAGCATGATCTGGATGTCTTGCATGGTCTCATCTTCCTCGGGGCGGGGTCTCGTCACCTCATCGGCTGTCTCCTTTGCTGCCTCCTCAAACTAGATATCAAGTAAAAGGAAATGATAATAGTAATGATGAGGATGATCACTGATGATGATGATGATGATGAAAGCAAACATCTTACTGGCTAGATATGTATTTGTAGTAGGGTCAATAACATTGATTGTTTTGAACTGTACATTTTGTACGTCTAACACTGACCCACTTGTACAACCCAGTATATGAATTATATTTTGTTAGTCAATTAAGGCATGTATACATCAATTTGTTCAAACTGACAATTATAAAAAGAAACAAGAATGTGTATACTGTTTTCATCTTCTTCTTCTTCTAGTATTTATTCCTTCGATATGCGGAGATCAGTAGCGAACTGCAAGGCAAGCCAATGTTGGACGGTGTAGCAGTTACAGCAGTTATACATATAACGATAACAAACATTAATAATTTTCAAAATATATTGTAGGCAGAGAGAAGTCAAACGAAAAGAGACTAATGCGGTTACTTAGACAAGAGAGGGGGAAGAGGATATTCATTGTCAAGATCACTGGGTCACCACCTTCAAAAGCTTCAATAAAGAGAAGTGGTTACTCTTCCATTGCTAGAAGGACCCTAGCCCTGCATTTTTAGACTGATCTCTTACCAAAGGCAGGTACTCTGCTGGCTGTTTCTGGAGCTGGTCTGCCAGATCCTCATCGAAGCTGGCCAGGTCGTCCAGACTCACATCCAGGAAGTACTGGCCCAAATTGTAGTGCCTCTTCAGCGCATCTCTACAACGGAAAATTTAATTAGGGACAAAGAATGAAGGGTTCATGTTATTTACATCATAAATTCTGAATAGAAACACAATATCAAATTCAAACACACTCCAAAACACAGATGCAATTTTCCCCTATTTTGTTTTGTTATAAATTTGTAATTTTTTTTCATCAAATGGCGATGCAAATATTTAATTCTTTGACTTGGTCCAATCAAGACCATTTACAATACGTCATTGTAGATGTGTTCTACCCTAGGTTTTTTGTAGCAAAGTTTTGCGTGTTGGCAGATACAAATGCGTGATAGCGGTATTCGGTCGTTCTCCCTACTACTAATTTAGTAATTAGTAATAGTAATACACGAATATGCCAACTCAATATTTGTTTTTTTCACTAGGACTAGGTAAACAGTGTTCGTTTTCTTTCAAACTTTCACAAATCTTTCAATTGTATTTTACATAACCTAACCAGGCGCGTACTTAGTACGGCGCCTGGCATACTGAGGTGTGTATACCGTGATGGTAACACTTTATAGGCTTTAACAGCAAACACACTTATAAAAAATGTGCGCGCGTTCTGTACAGCGATATAGATCTATTTCTGCATGCGCGATACACCCCTGTACACGACACGTACATGTGAGTACGGTACATACAGTCCCTGGCTTATTGTATTATTAGTCAACCGATCGCCACTTACGCGCGGAATACCTCCTATCCCCGCGCATGCGCTATGCATTGCCGACGAGTTTTCGGTCACCCGACATTGCATGCAGCGAACAAAGACGAAGGAAATAACAGTCATCATCATCATCATCATCAATTTGAGGTAAGTTATCATTCTTTTGCAACAAATTAAATAGCATGCAAGGTAGGTTGAAGGTTTAATTCATGTCTAGAACTAAAAAAAAAAAAATAATAATAGATGTAAAGTTGTTGAAACTTGAAACCACCCGTCGCAAAATTTCTTAACGTCTCGTCGTCACAGCGCCGTACTTCGTATGGCGCTGATCAGTTATATTTTACAATGATATTATAGAGATTATAACATTTATTATAGTAGGACTAGGATTGAATTTGAAGTCTCAAAAGTCAAATGTCATTTTGTGCAATATCTGATTCTGAATCTGACACGTCTTTGACTAAGTTTAATTAATGATCTGTTATTTGTTAATCATTCATGTTAATTGCAGTCTTTTAGACTTTAGTTTTACTGTCGGCCATTATTTCCCAAGACTGTGTAAGTGTAAAGCCTAAAGGCTAAAGCAATCTAACATTTATACAACTTGTGCATTATAATTTTAGTCAAATTACACACACACACACACACACAAAACTGAACTAGCACGTCACTAGCTGCCACAGGTGGCACAGCTATTTGCATGGCCATGGACCTTTAAATTTTAAATGACCGTACACTCACCTGTACTTGTACGAAAAATTTGCATCGTGAAATTTTCGTAGGAAATCTTTGAAACGACGCTGCAACGCAGTGCGATTAACTCTCCCATCATTATTCTGGTCTTCTGAACCAAAATTGTCAGAAAAGAAGATTCCTGGTTCATCAAAACCTGCCATGTTGTAGATTTTGTAAATCAAATCTGACGAAGAACGTTACCACTGCCGCTGGATGCTAGCGATCAGAACAAAACACCCCGCAACTTTCGCGGGAGCAATCAATATAGCGCTAGCAGGTTCGCGCACAAAATATGGCCCTTGTTATGAATTTCCCGGGAACACTACCCACGTGCACGACAATTGGCGCGAACCAGTCGGACAGACTGCACTCAAGTTTCAAGCCTCAATAGTAAGCCAGCTGTGTATACAGCTCTACGGCCTGTGTGTACCAACATAAATCCTGTACGGTATATCAGTCTCAATTTTCTCTGCATTTTGCTAGGCCTACTACAAAATTTCTTTAGGGGGTAATATGTAAGATATATTTTTGTTTTTATTCTCAAATATCGATATATCAATAAATCAAATTTTAAATGTCTTAATTCTTCATTTTATCATTTTTATTTCGCTAAATTTTGCTTTGATAATGGAAATTATTCATATATTTAATAGTAAATCCCTCTAATTAACGACATAAACAAACCCTACGTTTAAATAGAACAGTCCAATCAACAGCTGTGTTACATCATCATGAGCTCGATCGAGCCATAAATATACAGGGGTCACGTTTTCCTGCGCTGAGCTAGCTGAGCTGCATAATCGAAAAATAACATGATAAACATACACACATTTACATGCACGTATACAGTACAGGAAAACTGAAATCTGTGTGCATCTTTCTGATCTGGAGACCATCAACTGCTGAACAATTTGATGCGACTTACTCACTGGTATTTGGGATCTTGGTGGTAAGTCAACGACAACGTCAGTGTAACTAACTAACAGTTACTGAGTAAAAACAAAATTAAGTATAAATATAATTAATACTAAAATAATGTTAAATTACTTAATTCTTAAATAATAAAATAAATACAAAAGTTAAATTTAAAACTTCACAATTGATAAATATAATTATAATCTAAATAACTAAATGAATTAAATAAACGATATAAGTTTATACACACTGTAATTAATGTTATTTTCGCGCGAAAAACACTTTCGCAGGTTTTTCATTTTGCGGCCGATCGCAAGAGTATGCAGCCTCCGTATGGGACCCCCACACACAAAGAAACATAAGAAAAGTAGAGCAGGTGCAACGGAACAGCGCCAGGTTCGTCACGAGCACCTTCGACCGCAGAGCAAGTGTCACAGACCTTATGAACAGGCTCAAATGGCAATCCTTACAGAACAGGAGGCTACAGGGCCGACTAGCGATGCTCTACAAGATTCGATTTGGGCTAGTACTAACGTACCCTGGAATGACCACCTTACCACACTAACAACAAGCACCAGAGGACATGGGAGTAGATTTTTCACTCCACAATGCAGCTCTCAAGTGTGCTCTTCATCCTTCTTCCCTCGCACTATCAAGGACTGGAACGCGTTAAAAATTGACCCAGCAGCCTTCCCTTCACTCGATGCATTCAGAGCAGCAGCAGTGAGGGCCGCCTGCATCTAAACGCCCAACCCCCCCCCCCCCCCCCCCCACGTTTGTGTTTTATTGTGCTGTTGCGTCTCTGTTTTTGTTTTTGTTTAGTTTATTTTGTTTGCGTTCACTGGGTACTATACTGTATGTGCACCACACGCAGTGCGTAATCTTCAGTCATGAAGTCTGCACTACCAAGGAAGAAGAAGAAGACCCTCATCAAAAATTATATTATATTTTAATGAAAATCAATAAAATTGCATATTCGCGGGTTTTAATGTTCGCGGACGCCGACTTCAGCGCGAAATCCGCGAAAATTGATATTAAAGCACCGCGAATATTACCACGTTTACAGTAGTTCCTTGGTTCTTAATCTAGATCGACAAATGATCATCAGATCCTTCCAGGTCCAGGACCATTTGTACTACTTAGATCGACAAATCTATCGCTTTCATGGCCTTTTTGACATTATTATTGTTATCTTCACTGTCGGCAGAATGCCATGAAAGCGATATATTCTGCCGACAGTGAAAATAACAATAATAATGTCAAAAAGGCCATGAAAGCGATAGATTTGTCGATCTACATTTGTACATGTATGATGTATGTACAAATGACTGGTATGCTTGTATCGTATGTCAGCTAACTGGACTATTTACTAAATACTATAGTATAGATGTGGCTTGCCTATAATATTTACCTTGTTATGTTAAAGTGTTAGTACTAGTACGTAGTACTCGCGTTAGTCTCGTACATGTTAAATTTATAGTTGTCTTGGGCAAGCTTTGGTAGATTGTAGAGAATGTCCACAGACCATTACTGGTAATGGTAAGTTGTAATCAAACTACCATTTCTGATTCCTTGTAGTTTCCTTCTCTTTTGCTACACAGAATTTGACGACCAAGTGGAACTGGAAGTGAAAGAATGTCCAGGTCAAGACTAGGAGATGCCTCAAAGGCTGCAAATGGCTTTCAATTACTCTTACGAGCCTTTGTGGATGGGCAGTGCAAAGAGGTCCAGCAGATCTGGGCCAACTCCAGCCTCCGCGGTGCTGTACAGGGCATGCAGACTAGAATGGAAGAGACTGTCGGCGATGCTATGGTGTCATCATTTCCTGACAAGGTATTGATCTTTATTAAGTAGTTTGGACTTAAGTTAATTCAACCAATCAACCGAAAGGGAAGCTGACCAGAAATTTATTTGATAAACGAGAATTAGCTAAGAAATAGGTTTCCATTGGATTGAACCCAAGACCGGATTATTAGACAGTGCTCCAAACTGTGATCTATAGATATTTTTGTGATGGCAGTTCTTCTGAGGAAGCTTTTTCCCCCTAGTTTCGATGATTTGTACTTGCAATTTGTATACATTTTGCCCTAAAACAATATCAGAAAAGATTTGTTTTCATGAAGAGATGCTGACACAACTTTAATAGTGATGTAGATGAAAGGTAACTTGACTCCTTTTAAAAATTGTTTCAGGAGACTGTAGATGATGATGGCTGGGAGACGGTTGTCCAAAGCAACCCGGAGGAATGGGGAGATACCTTCGCCGAGTCCGCATCTCAGTTTGCCGCAGAGGATATGTCCACCACCACCACGAGTAACCAAACATCTGGTCGTGGTTCAAACACTCCTCGTCACCGTGGTAACGGTCAAGGATCCAACACTGGAGCTGCGCCATCCAGGGGCTATCACTCGCTGGCGAGCAGGGCTGCCGGCATGTACCAGTTCAGGATACCAAGCCATAGCATTGCTTCACTGAGAAGGACCTTGACAACCGGCACAATGTCCGCAGATGAAATCCGGAAGACCTCTGGCTCTGGGAAGACTCCTCCCAGGAAACCGGCTGCCAGACCAAGAGTCAAGCCTACTGTAAGTAGCACTCATCTAGCTGTGAATTTATTTTTGTTTCACATTTTACATGATATGTAGGCATCATTTTTAATCTGTTTGAGACTATTGTATTTTTGTATAATGTATTTCTTCATAGACCACAGTCCAAGGTCCCGTTGCAGAAAGAGATACAATCGATTGTAAGTTACAATTGCTTTGTATGTCAGAACCTTTGCGCGTTTCAACCAATCAGATTTGCACATTTAGAACACATGGTCTAAGTTACAATTAAATGTAACTTACCATTGATTGTATCTCTTTCTGCAACGGGGCTCAAGTATTTTCAATTTCAGGACCAGTCTTTAAATTTAATAGATTAAAAGATGAAAAAGGGAATTATCAGGTTAAAGTATGCTATAAATGGTAGACAGAGCCATTTTGGTTTTACAATATAGTTTATGAATATGAAATAGTTCAAGCATTTTAATGTTCAAAATGTATGTTTTCTCTCCATTTACAGTTGAGTGCCCAGGCCAAAGAGAGATCTGTCCCATCATCCAGAATGGGAAGGGTCCTTAATTTTGGAAGTAAGTTTGCATGCTCAATATTAAATTGATAATGTTTAAATTTGTTTTCATCTTGTTGGTACATAAAGAGTTGATGTAATTGTTTTAACTTAGCAAGCCAGTAATAACTAAATGTTTAAAGAGTAATTCCATAAGATAAGCATCAATGCTTTTTGCAGCAGTGCAACTTAGAAAGATTAAAACCAATGGAAAATCTCTTCTTTAGTAAACAGAGGGTTAAAGGGTAATTTACTTAATGTTTGGATTATTAAAACAAGAAGAATATAAACATCAATGGTATCTGAAGCAGTGCATCATTGTAAGATAATTACAATTTAGTCTATATTTACAAGCATTGCCAAATACTCCGTACATATCCATAACTTAGACCATAATGAAGTTACATTTTTTCTGGTTGCATGTGCATTTGTTTAGTTATCTTCAAGACCTGATTTGAGATCTGGATCACATTGTTTCATATGTGTGAAGTTTTTTTCTTTGTTTCAGTGGCTATTTTGCGGGAACAGAATTTTGGTTTTAGCACAAACATAATTGAATGTAAGATAATGGGTTTTACCTGTCCAATAACACTAGTAGTAGGAATGAAAATTTCAAGCGCTAATGTTATCGTCATATTTTGTATTATGTAGGTCTCGCGGCAGGCTTGGGAGTTGGTGCTCTGGCAGAGAAGGTGAAGAGAGGACTGGGAATGGAAGGAGGTAAGGAGTTAAGGCCTGTTGGCCTCGTTGCAGAAAGAGATGCAATCGACAGAAAATTTGCGCATTTTAACCAATCAGATTTACGCATTTAGTCACATGATCTGACTTAAAATGAATTACAACTTTACAATCGATTGCATCTCTTTCTGCAATGGGGCCCTAGTGAGATATAATTATGTGGTATTGTATACTTTATGAATATGAATATTGGATTCAGGGCCAATATTCATGAAGCTGTGCTAACTTATTTTTAGGCTAGGTCTATTTTGCATTATAGGGTTAACTACGGTTAACCAACTAAAAAGGACCACCCATGCCATACTTGGCACTAGCTTCCATAATATTAATAGATGTAGCATGCATAAAAATAATCTAGCGGGTTGCATGAATATAAGTTCTCATGTGGGATTACGAATAAGAACAAAGTGAATTATGCATTTTCATTTCATTCACCGTCCTAGCCCAACTATAATAATTGTGACTGTTCCCTGACATGTTCAACATCTTTTGCTTTTGCTTGCCTTACATCATTATTTCATTTATTTCATCTGCAGATGGTAAAATTGATACAAGTATCTTGATGACAGAAGCTAATGCAGAGAGGATTGTTGATACACTGTGCAGGGTGAGGGGTGCTGCACTCAAACTGGGCCAGATGCTCAGCATACAAGGTAAGAAAACTAGTGGCATATGTGACCTTTTTAGCCCTTTTGAATATCGGTGATATTTTTTTGACATTTTGTTTTTGTATTCAAAGTTGTAATCGTCTTGTTATTCAAGCTCCATAACTTTTGCTCTGGTGACAATAGCTTTGCTATTAATTTGTCATTTGTAAACCAATAACATGATATTTTAATCTTAACAAAACTCTAGCACTATCCCTTTTAATCCAAAACGTAAATCTATAACATAATATGTAACCTCCAAACCAAACATTACTTATAAACCGATAACCCATGGGGTTGCCGTAGCAAAAGATGTGTCACGTGTAAATTAATGCTTAGATTAATTTGTTTCATCCTTTGATATTTCCAGATAAACCAATTGTTTTCAGGCACTTTTTTGTTAGTTTAAGTTTGAATCCTTTTTTTTTCTTATCGCAAAATGACTTATTTATTTGATTGTTTGTATATTTGTTTGTTTATTTTGTTCCCCAGACAACAGTCTGATCAGTCCTGAGCTCCAGAGAGTGTTCGAGAGAGTGAGACAGAGTGCTGACTTCATGCCTGTCTGGCAGATGGAGGTAAATCAAAACGACTTTTCTTATGATCAAGTTTGAGCATTTTGACAATATTGACTAGTCATTAAAATACTAATGCTGGGATAGGCATAGAATACTAGAATAAATAGTCATCCATAAGAGTTTAATAACCTTTAAAAGGAACTAGTAACTTTGTTGACATGTGCAATAAGTGATGAATGGTTGATGCAATGTATATTGTTGTTATCTCATATGTCCACAGGGTATTGTGTGAAAATTTCAAGTCAAATGGACATTGCATGGCCAAGTAATGAGCGAAAATGCAAAGTGATAGTCACTAACTCACTGCACTCACTTTGTACATGGAGTTTTTCTTATCTGAATACTTCAATCGTACATATCTTTGTAACGAAAGGGAAATTTGAAAATACCGAAACTGGTCCCATGATTTTATTGGTAATACGAATACAACAAGGTATGAGGGAACCGCTAGAATATAAATTTTATTTTGAGGATTTGGACAATGTTACTAATAAGGCTGAGTCATGTCGGTAATTGTCGGAACCGGGTCCCGATAAACTTTTACCGGTCGGGAACCGGTATACCGATAAATTTTTACCCTCGAAACTCGACCGGTAAAATCACGCAATCGTGCACGCATCGGCAAAAATGCACTGTATGGGGCTTATATTGCTCTTTTTATATGCAAATAACATTATAAATACCGAGGCTTTTATGGATTTACATATCAATCTTTACGGGAAAATAGTTACAGACTATCCAGAATTAACTCAGTTTCGAATGAAAAGTACTTTTTTTCGAAGTAAATTGGACCTAGAAATCGATCGTTTGTTCACCATTGCCCATCGCAACACGGTTCACAGAAACTTAGCCCGCTAGTCGGGCGGGGGAAACATCACATGTACGATCGCTTGTGACAGTGAGCCACTGCATGCCCTTAAAAAGTGGCTATAAATTAGCCTTTTCGCAATCAACACCATTTTGATATTCTACTTACATGATTTCGAATGGCGTTTGACAGCCGAACAGAAAAAAAAGAGCCCCGAAACAATGAAAACAACTACTCAAAACATCGATAAAAAACGACTACATCACTCCAATTCGCTCGTATACCCTGTGTGCAAGTTACGGGGTCTCTTTTCTTGCGCAAGATCCATCCGCCGGGGACTTCCCCAATTCCTGGCGGATGGATCTTGCCGATAGAGGGCGGACTGGAACATAGTCCCGTAACTTGCACACAGGGTATACGAGCGAATGGGAGTGATGTAGTCGTTTTTTATCGATGTTTTGAGTAGTTGTTTTCATTGTTTTGGGGCTCATTTTTGTTTCTGTTCGGCTGTCAAACGCCATGAAATCATGTAAGTAGAATATCAAAACATTTTTAAATGGTGCAAATGACCAAAAAACGTATTTTGAGCCACTTTTTGAATGCACTGGCTCATCAGCTGGATCATACAAAGTCAAAGATCCATCAGACAACTCCCCTGGAGTATCGGACTAACATTGTGTGCACATCCGCCGACAATATCGTTCAAATGACTAGCAATTTTGCGCTTCCTGTTCAATTTCTGACTGTCAAATGAAGTAATGAACCAAGAATTTCTCGAAAATAACCACTCTTTAAAGTAAATGATATCAATTGACCCGTTTTTATTTGAATTCCGCTACATTATTGTGATAATCTTAATTTCTTTTATAACATTTTCTTTTTTTAATTTTTTTTTCGGGGCACTGTTTCCCGATATACCGAACCGGGTCCCGATTGAAACGGTCGGTAACCGGTGTGATCGACCGAACCGACTCAGCCTTAGTTACTAAGTCCCTTTAAAATGGAGGCAATGGATAAACTAGTGTTCTTACTTTTAATTGTTTTCCACAGAGAGTATTAAAGCAGGAGCTAGGCGAAGACTGGGAGAGTAAAATGGCGTCGTTTGAGAGCAAGCCGTTTGCCGCTGCTTCTATCGGCCAGGTCCACCTTGCAACCACACACGATGGCAGAGAAGTCGCTATGAAAATACAGGTGAGCTTTAAAGGAATGCTCAAGCTTTTCTTTACTAGTGCAAAGTTTTCTAACAATTCAAGATCAAAAGGTATTATAATGGGTGGGGGGGGGGGGGGGAATGTGCAATTATGTCAGTGTCAATACTCCATTAGCCCCCCAAAAATAAAAAAAATCCACAGGATGCTTTCAAATGCAATCATAAATATCACAATAATGAAGGAGACATTTTGAAAACCCAAACCTGTATCATGCTGCTATTATTTTATATAGAGTGATTGAACAATAATGTATTATGTATTCTCTCTGGCAGTATCCTAGAGTTGCCTGAGGGCATTAAGAGTAATATCAACAACCTCATGATGCCGCTCATCATGCGGAATTCATGCAGTTTTCGCAATGATTTCCTTTGACAAATTATTACTTTCTTGTGTTGTTTATAAACGGCTGTTTAACAAACATTTGTTTACAATAATTTACAAGAATTCTTAAGATCATGATTTGTTCTCAATTTTCTCCTGAAGTATCCTGGAGTTGCTCAGGGCATTGAGAGTGATATCAACAACCTTATGATGCTGCTCAACATGTGGAACGTTCTACCTGAAGGTAAGTTGAAAGTCATTGTCAAGGTCAAAGACAAAGTCATTGTGAAGGTCATAGTCAAGGCTATGTACTGAACTTGGCAAGGACATTGCGCAGATCTAATTGATTGAAACGCGCACATTTTCTTGCTTACAATTAATTGTAACTTCAATTTATTGTATCTCTTATTGTAACGAGGCCTGGATCTGGCTCTTGTAGGAAAAAATCAAAATTAAGATTTTAGTAATAAATTGAAAGAACTCATAAGCTTTCATTTGATACAAAAATCATGGAAAAGGACAATGGCATGATTATGGTCACTTCAATTTTGTGTGTGATATGAATTAATACTAAATTTTTCCCTTTAATGGTAAATTTCCTGCAAAACAAGACGAGAAGCCTGATTTTTACTAGAGCAGGTCAAATATTGTGAGGAAACCCAAAGCGTATTTTTGCCATCAAACAGAAACTATGCCAGGTTATGCGTACAGTTCTTCCTGGTAATGCAAAACTGTAAATTTGATTATGAGTCATCTATTATATTAATACGGTAAGCTTCAACCCCCCAAAATGGTTCCCACTCGAGATATCCTCAACCCGAGGATTCGGCGACTTCCCGACCGTCGCGATCGAAGGATATACGTTTTGCGGAGGACAATAAGGCATTCCCGAGTCCCTCCCGCCCCGTGGTCGTCCTCCAGATCGAAGAAAAGGGAAAGTCAGCAATGTCAATTGCCCGTTTAAGACGCCGAGCATTGACTAACGATTTATCGCCGTAAAAGTATTTTGTAAGAATATAAATTGGAGTAGATAAAACAAATAATATATCGAGAAACTATTTTAGATATAACACGTTGCGAAACTACCCAGGTTTTGATAAATATCAATATTTATATAACGCGGATGGTATGGTAATGATCGCTATTGCCGATTGGCATCGTGTTTGTAAGTGCATGGACGACAAAATGCGACAACTTCAATTTAGCTGCGGTTATACAACGCGCGATGGCTGTACAGCCGTGTATACACGTCGCGCAGTCATCTAATTACCCCACCGAACCGTAGTTTATTTGCATAGCTCACTGACCTGCTGACCATCGTCTCTATTCGCCCTACCGTACACGATACTATAATTGCGCCAGCTTGTGGTAAGATGTATTAAGTTAGCCACGAAGCTAGCATGCAGTACCAGAAGAGACACCGACGGGGTGGGGGTGGGGGTCTTTGTAGAATGGACGGGGAGGTATCTGCTCATTATGCATTGCATGTATAAACGGCTAGCATCGGGTTTCACAAGAGTATGAACAAAATGTATACGCGGGAGAACTTAGTTTGGATATGAATTGTGTAGGGGACACGACGGGTTATGTGTCATGCAGGCAATTGAAGACACGGGGGGGGGGGGGGGGGGGGGGGGGGCAGCGGCGAAGCTAGCAAGAACACGAACATAGTGTACTGTATCTAATTTGATACAAGCGAAACAAATTATCGGGGGTGGGGGTAGAATGGATGGGGGAAGTATCTGCTCATGTAGTATGCAAATGCATGTATATTCCTTTCAAGGGAATATACATGTATCATGATCATCGGGTTTCACAAAAATATGAACAACGGTATCTGCGGGAGAACTTAGTTTATGATATTAAATGTGTAGGGGACACGACAGGTTATTTGTCATACAGGCCCCCCCACCCCGCGGGGTGGGGGGGACGGGGAGGGGGGAGGGGTGGGGAGGGGGGAGCGGCGAAGCTACTTTATTAGCAAGAACACATACATAGTGTATTGTATCTATTTTAATACAAGCAGAACAAATTATGGATCATATGAAATATGGGGGATAACTGAATAACTTTGCGTGGATACTAAATCATCATGGTTTTGTTATACATTGGCCGAATGTATCGTTGGACGGGCCCCGACCGATTGTGGGGGCGGGATTGAATCGCCCGAGTCTATTTTGTCTTACTATTTTAATGATGACTGTGGGCATGGTGGGATATTTAGTAAAGTTTTAAAGTGGTGTATGTCATCATCGTCTTTCTCTTACAAAAACCCGCGGATTTCCGCGGGTACAGCTAGTGTAATATTAATAAGATAAATGTAATATGATAGTTTAAGTAGGCAGAAAGGAAGGCAAGTAGGATGATCAGGAAGAAAGCTTTTTTTACAGGAAGTCAGGGTTCGGAGTAAGTAGCATTGTCGGTTTTATTCCAGGATCAAGGCAACCCTGTTTAATATAAAATGAGTGATTTTATTTTTATCTCTTAGGTTTTGTTTTTGTATTTTTTCTCTTGTGTTTTTCTTTTTATGTTTGTACTTTTGTCTACATAATGTATTTAGTGCTGGTAGGCATCTGATATGCTTAGACTTAATTTCACCAATGGATTTGTGCTGAAGTGCAGTGAAACCTATAATGAGGCCTTCGGACCATAAACATTACCTCCCTATATCGTGACCTCATTGCAGAAAGGCTTGTAATCGATCGTAAAAATTGCAATTAATTGCAAGTCAGATCATGTGACTAAATGCCCAATATGTAAAAAGTTTGCATATTTTCTGGCTTGCAATGAATTGCAACTCAACAATCGATTGCAACTCTTTCTGCTACAGGGCCCATGTTTCTTATTCAATATATCAGGAAAGTATAAACAAAAGAATGTTGAGAGCTTAGACCCACATAAATTACCTTGTTATACAAGGGTTTTGTGATATCAGAGCTCTTTATAATGAGGGTCCACATCTTTGAAATGCCACCATTTTTACCATTTTGTGTACACAGGGCTTTATGCTGAAAGTGCAATTGAAGTCGCAAAGAAAGAACTTGCCTGGGAAGTAGACTACGTCAGGGAAGCAGAGTGCTGTGAAAAGTTCAGGTAAGTGTATAGGAGATATGCTTATGATTAAACAGGGCTCGACACCACACTTGCTCACTTGTGCAGGGCACGTTAATAACTGGTGTCGGGCAAATACATTTTAATAGATTGTCCAATAATTGTTCAACCACAAGAGAGCAAAGTAATTATGCCTCCGTAACGAAGTTGCCGGAGGCATTATGTTTTCGGGTTGTCCGTCCGCCCGTCCGTACGTCCGTACGTCCGTCCGTACGTCTCAAGAACGGATTGACGGATTCGGACCAAACTTAGTACATGTATGTATCTTGGGGGGACGATGATCTGATTAGATTTTGGGGTCATGAGGTCAAAGGTCAAAGGTCACAGAGCTCATTATATATGCAAAAATAGCTCGTGATCGCGTTATCTCAAGAACGGATTGACGGATTCTGACCAAACTTGGTACATGTATGTATCTTGGAGAGCCAATGAACTGATTAGATTTTGGGGGTCATGAGGTCAAAGGTCAAGGTCACTAATAGCTCATAATTGTGATACGTCAAGATCTAAAAGACAGAGTACCATCAAAATTGAGTTGACAGAATTAATTCAGTGTACATGTTGATTTGGGCTTGATATAAATATATCGCGTAATGGCAGAGGCATCATTTTCGACTGCGCGCAGTCGAAGATCCATCTAGTTTCATATGTGTTAATCTCATCTTGAAGTAGATGGCAAGTAAATTTTATATTTGGGCAATTGAAATGTAAAAATATATTATTTTACTTGCCCGAATGGGCCAGTACAGAAAAAAGTTAGTGTGGAGGATTGGATTAAACAGGGATATTGCATGGACACTGCATGTATGCAGCCACATGCAAACACCACACTGATATGATGTGTAGCAACAGGTATTTATACTGGGCGAAGGTGGGCGTGCAGGCTGTGGTATTTGGGCCCTTTCTCAGTGGCATGCATGGAACTTTCAACTTTTAGTTAATAATTTTAAGGTTCCGATTTCAGGAATTAAATGTATATTGAATTTGTATGGTTATTTTAATGCAACCGGAGAGCTTATAAAATGTTTGGTTAATGGTTGATATATTATTTTTTTACTTTCAGGGAGTTGCTGAAAGATGATCCCATCTTCACTGTGCCGAAAGTTGTCCCAGAGTTATCAACGAGGGAGGTGATCACCACAGAACTGGTTGAAGGGGCATCACTAGAGAAAGCAGAGAATCTCAGCCAAGAAACCAGGAATGAGGTAAGAAATATTCTCCATCTCCATTTCCAATTTTCAAATCACTTTTTTTTTTTTAGAACACAATCTGAGCTGCAGAGTATGTTTTAGAGGGTGTGGTCCTACTGATTGTAATCATTCAATATTATGGAAATCTGTTGTTCAATAACTTTATTTTTAGAAATAATATATTGCATTTTTCTGAAATTATCTGTACAAATATTCCACTCATATCCGGATCTGTTAGAAGGTTTGTAAGAGATAATGCAATTTTTTTGTGAAAACATGTTGATTGATAATTTTCTTGTAGGAATTTGCATTTATCTTTCAAGTATTGATAATAGTTTAAACCAATATCCAGATTTTCATAAAGAGCATCCAAGATTCTGCCTGACCGAGTTCCGTTCTCTGTCAACATCTGTCAACATGATACCAGGGGTTTGATAAATTAACACTTTTGCTTTTTGATATTGTTGAAATGTGTATTTCTATATTTGTAAACACTCTCCAGATCTGTAAAAACATTCTGAGGCTATGCCTTACAGAGCTATTTGAATGGCGTGTTATGAAACCGTAACATATTTTGTGTGCGTTTTTATGTGATTCATTCAAGGCAATTAGTTTTGGTTAATGGTTTTGCACTTTTTACTTGAACACATCTTTTTTTTTTAGTAAAGGTGTTTTGATTTATGATGAATATGTTTTGTATAGCCTGCACTTTCTATTCAAGTCATTTATTTGTTCATTGACAAACCATATATGCAGATCTGCAAGAACATTCTCAGACTGTGCCTTACAGAGCTCTTTGAGTGGAGGTTCATGCAGACCGATCCCAACTGGTCAAACTTCCTCTACAATGAAGAGACTGGCAAGGTGAGACTAAGCTGCATTTATGTTTTGTTTTGTTTTGTTTTATTTTGGTGATTTCACACCAAAGTTACTCTGTATTATTACTCAAAGCTCTCTTAGTCACAACTTATGAGTGAAAATTTTTTTCCTGAATATAAAATCTTCACAACATTATAGCACATTCATATTTAAGCAGTGTATGTAATGAGTAGTTGAGATTTGATTTGTATGTAACAAATGTTCCCCAAAGATCCCATCATGTGGTATTTTGGTCTCTATTCTATTTAACTGTTTTAAGATATGACATTTTGTTTCCTTCTTGAATTCAGGTAATTCTTCTAGACTTTGGTGCCTCCAGATTCTATGACAAATCATTTGTGGATACATACATAAAGGTGAGTCTTTGGATTGCATGAGGATGTCAAGTTGTTAGTTTACTTCAACCCCCCACAAAAGGAGGAGATAATTATTCAAGGGCAAATCAGTCAATATCATTCTTCTCCATGTCCATATTGAAATGTAAAAATTATTTTTAATGAATTAACTTGATCATTTTGCTTTAACGCTGCCAATGAGGACACAGAATATGATGGGAATGTATATAGTTGCGAGTTTTAGGACTTTCTTTGTTATTGCTTTTAGACATTATTAAAAAGTTTATAACCACATTGTTTTAATGTCGGCTTTGTCCGTCGTCTATGCCCAGAAATGTGTAATGAAATTTTCTTCTTTTTATTGTCCCGTTTAGGTCATTCATGGTGCCGCTGTAGGTGATCGGGAGGAAGTCCTTGTGAATTCTCAGAAACTTGGGTTCCTTACTGGATACGAGTCAAAGGTACATAAATATATTTCTGTAGGACCAGGGCCCATATCCTTAAAACTACACTAGCTTAATTCCATTTTAATTCTATTTTAGATGCTAGAGATAAGTAAGAAACACAGTTTTCTTAGGTCATCTTAAGTTAACCCTAGTTGAAAACAAGCAGGATTTCTTGTTGCATACTAAGCCGTGTCATCTGAAATAGAGACTCAGTATGGAAATGAGTTAATGTGATTTATGAATATGGGCCCATTTTTAATTGCCTTCTAATAAATTGTAACCATGTTCATGCGGAAAACCCTAGTTACCAGCTATTTGTGAATCAGTTGCTATGTCATTGCCACATATTTACATTTTCCTGGTGTTCCTGTGAGGCAATTAAAAATCAAGACTTCCCAAAATTGGGTGGGCCCCAAGAAAGAGAAATATTAGACATTTTGTTAATGTAGGATCCCAAATCAGGCAAGTTATTAAACATTGGCATTAGAATAATTCAGTGGCCCGACTACCTAAAGCTCAGGATACTCAACTTGTTGAATACACAAGTATAGATCATGAGGGGAAAAGGCATATCAACACTGAAATACAATAAAACATTTCTTCTTCCTTTTCTTTTGTAGGACATGGAGAATGCCCACCCTGATGTAATAATGATCCTTGTGGAACCTTTCCTGTTTCAGGGAGCCCTTAACTTGAAAATCCTTCCATGGAAAATATTTGTCCTACTCTGATTTTGATTAAAACAGAAGAAGATAAAAGTAACCTTTTTTTTCTCACTTACAAGTTTCTCTCTGTAATAGGACACGGAGAATGATCATGTTCACACTGTCATTATCCTTGGAGATTTGAAGCTTACCACTCCCCAGAGGAAAATGTTGTAACATCACAAAGAAGTTTTTATATTGTATCTCTTTTTTCTTACTCCCGATACACGTTTCTGAGGTGCTGATCCTTGGAAAACCCTTCTGTCTTTAGACAGCCCTTCCATTCACTCTCATAAAAAAATTTAAAAAATTTGATAATAGATTTTTTTCTCACTTGTTTCTTTCCTTCTCTAACAGGACATGGAGAATGCCCACGTCGACGCTGTCATGATCCTTGGGGAACCCTTCCGTCTTGAGGAGCCCTTTGACTTTAACTCTCAGAACACCACCCGTCGCATCCACAACCTTGTCCCCACCATGCTGAGGGGTCGCCTGACCCCACCCCCTGAGGAGAGTTACTCACTTCACCGCAAGATGGCCGGATCGTTCCTACTGTGCACCAAGCTACAAGCTAATATATCCTGCAAAGACCTGTTTGATGGCATCTACAGCCGCTATAAGTTTGACGAGGCATAGGAAAAGCCATGTATCAAATAAATAGACATCAGACATTGTGAAGTTATATTTTGATATATTTCCCCATAACTGAAGGGCAGAATGACCCCACACCTTGAAGAGAAATACTTTCTTCACTGCAAGATGGCCAGATCGTTCCTACTGTACACCGAGCTACAAGCTAATATATCGTGCAAAGAACTGGTTGATGGTATCTACAGCCGCTACAAGTTTGACGAGGCATAGGAAAAGCCATGTATCAAATAAACAGACACCAGACATTGTGAAAGTATAATTTGATATATTTCCCCATAACTGAAGGGCAGAATGACCCCACCCCTTGAAGAGAAATACTTTCTTCACTGCAAGATGGCCAGATTGTTCCTACTGTATACCGCGCTACAAGCAAATATATCGTGCAAAGAACTGTTCGATACCATCTACAGCCGTTAGAAATAATATGGATATTTCCTCTAGAACAAAGATTGCCTGATCACCAAGCAACAAGTTCATACATCGTGCAAGATCTGGTTGATGCCATCTATTATAAAACGGCTCTGGTAAATTCAGTAACGTGATTGGTTAAATCCAGTCACGTGACTATTCATTAAATTTCCACAAACAAACAAGAAAAAGCATAACACACATGTGTTGTCACTTTTTGTTGCGCGATATTTGCACGGCTGTGACGTCACAATGCTTGTTTACATAGTTCTATGAAGTCAACTTGCGAAAGAGATTTTAAAAAAGATGGAAAATGCTTCGTTTTGTAAATAATCTGTTCCTATCGTAAATAAATCTTAGCGGATTCGTAAATTATATGGTATGTGGTTTGATATTGGGAAGTTTTGGAATGGAAATGCATACAATTCTTTGATAATTCTCACTTTTAACGGGAAAATTTTCGGATTTTCGGAGACTGCATTTGATCTGCTGAGCTGCAGTGCAGAGTCAAATTCAGTGAAGCGAGTGCACTCTAGTGATGATTAATTTCGTAAATTCCTAATAAATTCACACTCTAGAGAGTAGATAGACTGTGTTACTAATTGTGGCGAGTCTGTTTTCAATAATCTAGCAAAATAAAACAATCCGTGGTTGAGCCTGTTTTATAAAACAAATAATACTACGGTCTTGTTATCGTGCGTCATGTAAATGCATCGACTCTCGGCTATGTTAGCTGTGCGCATGCGCACTCGGCTTCGCCTCGTGCACAACGTACAGCTAACATAGCCTCGAGTGCAATGCATTTACACAACGCACTCTAGACCGTATATTATTTGTATACAGACGCTACAAGTTTGATGAGATATAGGAAAAGCAAGATAGAAAAACACGACACTGGACATTATGAAATTATATGGTAATTACCTCCAGAACAAGATTGCCTGATCGTACCTAATGTGCACCAAGCTACAAGCTATATATTTTACTTCATGAACAGTCATGTTGGAGTATTATCAGGAACTAAATTGCCAATGTAATGATTTTTAAATTTTTTTTAAAGTGTGCTATACATTTATTCTTCCAGTGAAAGTAAACCAAAGAAAATATTATATGTACACGTTCTGGAGTATATTGTGGATTCATATTTTCTTTGAGATGCCTTCCACCATTTTCCCTTTCAGAGGCTCCTTTCCCATTTGTAATATGATTACTTATGCGTAACCTTAATTATATAATCGTTTGTTCTCCATTAGATTATACCCCGAACATGTAAAAAAATTAAGTGAACAAGTAGCAATGGAAAATTAATTTATCTTGCTATTGTTGTCCGTAGGACGATTACATTTTCTGCCACAAAGTGATTGCAAAATTGCAAACCTATATAAAGGATAGATATGAGATGTAATGTGATGGTGGTTTGTAGAATCTACGTGTATACATTATTATGTCTCAAATAGCGGAAGGCATTCAGGTTGTTCAAGATATCAAAAATGTATTTATTTGTGGCTCTGAGTTGTGGGCCCATTCTAAATACGTATATCCACCAGGTTATAAAAAGGCTCTACGTTTTATGCTTGTAGAAGCCAGTGACAAGTGCCTGTACAAAGAACATTTTAACAAAGTCTATGTGTTTGAACAAATCCATATAATTATTTATGAACTCTTTTAATAAATAGCTATATATTCATAGAAGTAATTACAAAAGGAACAGTGTTGCAGCTGAAGTAAGAAAATTACATCAATTAAAGGGGAAGGAACTCATAGCCTTTTGACTTACTGGATGTGATGAGAGCATAACTCTTGTCATTTCTAGTCACTTATTTCCTCATGAATATTCCCAATAATGAAAATAATCAATATTTGATGGCCCACTGTCGTCTGCTTTCAATGCCAACAGGAGGCGGCCATTTCTTCAACTTCTCGCGGTGAAATGACGTGTCAGGCGGAGAACACAATAGCGGGTTACGATAATGCTATTGTGTTCTCCGCCTGCCACGTCGTTTCACCGCGAGTAGTTGAAGAAATGGCCGCCTCCTATGGGCATTGAAAGCAGACGACAGTGGTCCATAAAATATTGATTATTTTTGTAATCTGGAATATTCATGAGGAAATATTGACTAGCAATGATAGTAGTAATGCTCTCATCACATCCAGTAAGTCAAAAGGATAAGGGTTGATTCCCCTTTAACAATGTGATTCAACCAGTGGCAACAATCTAGGACACCCAACAGCATCATTCAAAGATCAAGTGGAGATTGGCATTAGTCTGAGAAGAGTTATAGTAGGTCTGGAAATTCATTTTTTTGTTTCATACTGGCCCTATTGGCCAAGTAGAATCAGGAATTCATTGATTATTCCAAGCCCTGGTTATATTGATATAAAGGATTTAATGGAGGAAACTATAATCATGATGATGATGATGTATTGATTATGTATGGTATAAGGTATGAATGAATAAGGGTTACTTGAAAATGCCTGTTCATTGTACATGTATTTCAAAAAATTGAATGATTATGTAATTTGAAAATAATTTATGGATGTGAATTTGTATAATTGAATATGCAATAAATGACTATACATTGTATATGAAATGTTATGTTATTTTCTCTCTTAGGTGAGAAACTTTTATATGTAAAGCAATGCATCAAACCCATGAAATAACAAATCAAAGAAAAAATAACCCATTTTAAAAATTGCAACTCGTTATACAAAATGTTTAATATGAAAATAGTTGATATATATTTAGTGTTGAAATAACATAAATATTTCACAATACATATTAATAATCAAAATACATACAGATTTTTGGACGGAAAGGTAGGGTGGAATGTAGATAAAAGGTGTTAGAATAGTTAAAAGAAAGCTTAGAATTTACTACAGTAGTCAAACAACACAATGAAGAATATTTCTTTAGTTTCTAGTAAATGGTCGACATGTATGCCTAATAACTACAAGTACAATATCTGCAACTCAAAACAAATAACCTGGCATTTTTGCTTACTGTCACGATAAGTGCATAATTTCTAGTTGTATATTTCCTCTTGTGTATCGCTAATAATGGAACAAAATTAATGTTTTTGAAACCGCTATTATCCATTTTTACTGATCACTGGAGGCTGCTACCATATGTACCATATGAAATGTCATCTGACCTTGCACTAACAAAAGTGGGTTACGTAACCAGTGACATAGCAGCAGATTCAACAACGGCCGTTACATGGCTTAGATAACGTTTAATGCAATACCGCTGGAAAACATGACATTTGATAGCGGTTTCAAAAACATTTCCATTATTAGTGATACCAAAAAGGAAATATACCAATAGAAGTGGCAGGAATTCTGCACTTATCAGTAACAGCAAGCAAAAATGCCAGTGTTTTGTTTCCCTTTAACCCATTAGGGTCTGGTCCCTAGCATACTCTGGCTGGGAATCTATGGAGAATGCATGTTACACCTAAATTAGACTGTCTATAACGAGTAAAAACTTCCATCTAGTAATCTATAATATTTGTTAAATGTGCACTATTCCCCACATAGGTTTGAGACAATTCAAGTGGTCAAGGTAGTCGAATAGGGAATAAATTAAAATGCAGCAATAGTTTCTTTATTAAGGCCTTAAATATATACTTCCTACCAATCTAAAGAAATTGATGGAAAACAATATCGAAATAGGCATGGCCTTTCTTTTATTAATATTCTCTTAACTGCCCCTTTCAAGATGGTATGATATTAGTATAGCATATTCTCCGTGGATCCAGCCAAAGTATTTTGGGGGATCAGTCCTGGGACCCGTTGCAGAAAGAGATACAATCGATTGTAAGTTACGATTGATCGTAAGTCAGCAAATTTACGCGTTTCAACCAATCAGATTTGCGCATCTAGAACACGTGATCTGACTTACGATTAATTGCAATTTACAATCGATTGTATCTCTTTCTGCAACGGGGCCCTAGTCCTGTATTACTAATAAAAAAATAATTCAGTCATTAAAATGAATAGGCAAGTAAAGTATACATTTCACACTACCATATATGGTAACGACATGGATAATTCTTCAGATATCAAGGTTTTCAATTTTGTTCTAAGAGCAGCATATCCTGTAACATTTTCTTTTTTGTTATCAAAAACCATCTTCCAGAGGTACTTGGTAATACATTCTGTCAGGGAACGATAACATTTATCTTCATGGTGAAGGAAAAACTCACCCAAGAGTGATATAGGTCAATTTAAGTGTCACTTTATTTTAATCACATCAAGTTTAACACTTCAACACTCCAAACACACACAATCTCAGCATTTGGGGTCCCAATTTCATCACTCCCCAGATTTCATTGAATATTACAGATAGCTGTAGAGGTATCATCACCAGTAGCTGAGGATGGTGATGGTACCAAATGCTTCAGGTGATGCTGTAGCTATCTTGATATCACTAACACCCCTTGGGCGCAATAGGGCTGGGTACCTGTAAACGACACTCTGCAGTCTTGGATCTAGGCATATCTGATCTAGACTTGTTTACTGCCAGTTATTCACTGATCACTACCAGTAGCACAGAATGGTGATGGTACCTGGTGCTTCCGGTGAAGTAATAACTACCTTGGTATCACTATAACCCACATCAGGTGCAAGCGGGTCGGATTCCTGAAACAACATTCAGCAGTCATAGATAGTTTAGATTAGTCAACTTGTCAGGTCTTGATTTCTTTATTGCCAGTTGTTTAGTGATCACTACCAGTAGCCGTAGGATGGTGATAGTACCTGGTGCTTCCAGCGAAGCTCAATTATCTTGGTACCACTAACCCACATCAGGTGCAAGAGGGTTTGGCTGCTGTGAACAACATACAGCAGTCTTGGATTTCGACTTGTTTAATGGCAAATGTTCAGTGATCACTACCAGTAGACAAGGATGGTGATGGTACCTGGTGCTTCCTGCAAAGCTTAATTATCTTTGTATCGTCAGCCCACATCAGGTGCGAGAGGGGTTGGGCTCCTGAACCAACATTCAGCAGTCTTGGATCTCGGCTCATCCGGTCTCGACTTGTTAAAGCCAATTGTTCAGTGATCACTACCAGTAGCTGAGGATGGTGATGGTCCCTGGAGCTTCCGGTGAGGCCGTAACTATCTTTGTATCGCTAACCCACATCAGGTGCAAGAGGGTTGGGCTCCTGTGAACTACATTGAGCAGTTTACCATCCTGAAATTGGACAGAAAAAAATTACATAAAAATTATCTCTGCTATGTTTGCTAGTAATCAATGACACCTACAGCTGGTTTTCTTTGCTAAAAAGCACAATATTATCTCCTAAGCAGCAGCACACAGAGCACACACAGCAGCACAGCACACAGAGCAGCAGCACACGCAGATGGGTTCATTACTCTGATCATTTGATGTGGGAAACTGGGCACCCTTTTCTTTCCTACTATGTACTGACAAAACCAAGTCTGGCTTTTTTTCCTTATAATATTTCAGGATAGATGTGTTGTTGTTCAAGTAGATAGATCACAGTGGCTGAATCTCCCATACAAAATATTACCATTCGTTGACCCTGAACTATTTGCGTTATTACTGAAATACCATTGAAAGAAAATCTGCATTTTTTAGGAGGTGGGGCTTAGCAACATGAAGACAAATAAATGATAAAATGTTTTAAAATATACAAAACATATTTGGGACAAACCGTTTACAAATATTGAATGTGTACACTAATACAGATGAACAGAGGTCAACATGCATTTGGGTTGCAGGGCCCCTGTAAGTCAATTTTGGGGCTTGACCGAATTAGACATACTATCTTGCAGGTCGTAGCCTTCTCTACGTGATGTCAAATGTTCAAATAATCATGTCTAATAGTTTGTCCATTCAACAAATATTTAAGAGAGCTACATTGGTTTCTACATGGCTTTCCCATGATCATCTACAAAGTACAAAAAGTGACTTACATCCCATTCATACTTATGTCTAGCACTGGCTCGGCACTGGATTAATCCAGTGCTAGACGAAAAACCCGACCATTCATACTTGGCATCAACAGTGGATATTTGATGCGCAAGTATGAATACAAACAGTGGCTTGGAAATGTCTTAGACATGTCTGGGCATGCGCACTGTGTTCATATGACGTAACCTCTATTGTGACGTAACGATGACTTGCAAATTCTGAACGCGCAATACCATAATGCGCATGCGCAACGTTGTGCTAGACAAGTGTCTAGCATCATAATTATGCCAGGCTAGGCTGAGGTTGAGCCAAGACTGATGCTGGACAGTTCCATTCATATTTGCGTCTAGCACTGGATTAATCCAGTGCCGAGCTAGTGCTAGAAGTATGAATTGCCTGCAAGTGTCCTTCTCTTCTTCAACAGATGATGATTTACTGATATTATCTGTCATTTGTTGCCCTGACGAAGATCCTGCCAGAATTAAAGCTAGGCTTAAGCTAAGCTTTATACGACTCTCATTTTAACAGATTGCCGATATTTAGTAGATATTTAGTAGTTTTCAGCAGTATTTTCTTTATTTATTTTAATATTCATTTATTTGATTTGATCTCACCTCAGCATCCCACACTACTATCTTCTTCCTGTCGCCTCCCGTCACCAGTCTCCCGTTGGCAAGACTCAGGCACCGGACCACTCCAATGTGCTCCTTCATGACGTTCAGGCATAGTCCTGAATAAATGATGAACAAATTATTACTTTATATAGCGCTATTCAACAAAGTACCATACGCTTCAAATAACTATTGGTAATTGTCCTGATTGATTGACATGCTTTGTAAATTATCCAGGGTGGAGGGAGGGAGGGGGCCACTAATTTATAATGATGTACAAAGTTGTGACATCAAATTTAACTAGTCCCATACAATTTTTTGATGAAAAATGATCCCTAATTAAAAAATTTTTTTACACATTAGAAAAAACACCCTCAGTGCAAGTTTTCCTACAATTGAAAAAAAAATATATATCCTTTCTTCTGCAGATAGCAATAATGACACCCTCGTAATCTAAAAAGTGCCTTTGTTATGGTGGCAAGATGTACAAACAAAATGATAACAAATAAACCATAACAAAGCGCAAGATGATTAAAGAGTCAGACTTACCTTCATAATTCCATAACCTGACTGTACTGTCCGCTGAGCCTGACGCTATCACCCTCTCATCATAGTCAACACAGTACTACAGGAGAGAGGGAGGAAGATAGAGAGGGATGGGGGATGAACACATATTTTCATGAACAAAATGCCATAGGGGTCTTTTTCAATTTTAGTCATGATTGTAATGATTAAATCTGTAATGCACCTATAACATCCGATGAGATTTTTTAAAGCTGCAATTACGGGGATTTCAAACACACAAGGAACATAGTTAAGAACAAATTTTTATGAAATTAACAACATGTATTAAATAACATACTGTATATCCCATTTCATTTTAAATACCAGGATCTGATTTCGTGCAATGGGTATCAGATTTTATATGCCAGTCAGTTGCAATTTGAATTAAATGTTCACACCCCACAACGTTTAAACATTCCTCTTTAAAAAAAAAAAAAAAAAAACACATTATTCAAGGGTAGAATTCCCCTGAAGTCCTAGGAACTCACCACTTCATCTGTGTGACCTTCTAGTGTCCTGGTGCAGACTCCCGTGTGCATGTCCCACAGCTTGATGTGACCGTCGCCTCCACCGCTCACTATCATGTTCTCATCAAACTTGCAGCACATCACACCTGAAAAGGTACATAAAATGTACATTATTGCATACCTTTATATAACTATTGGGCTGAAATGCTCCCACAGGGGTGGAAAGTGCACTTTTTTTGTAGAATGATAATGTAACTTGTATCTGATGAATGGGGGTACAAATAATGTTGACAGATGATGCCAAGTTCAATTAGGATGTAAATAATTAAAATATGACAAGATATAATTCATATACTATATCCATATACACAAGTTGTATGAACATAATTGTAAGTCCAATTATAAAATACATGTAGCTGTCACATTAGGGTAGTTACAACTTGATTATGTTAATAACGAACACAATACATTTCTACATTGGTTTAACTTCATACATTCCAAATCTTAACTATAAATTTAACTTCAATCATTTGTATTTTGAATTTACTATGAACTTTGAGTTCATGAAATTTACTTTGAAAATATTCAAACAGAGCGAAACTTACCAGAAATATATTATATAAAAATGAAAATGACCAAAGAAAATAGGTTAATAGCTTCTAACAATCTCAAAATTTTGGAAAGGGTTTTATGGATAAACAACCATTAGAGGAGCTTTCTAGCTCAGTCGATAGAACACGGGACTAGCAATCTGAAGATCTTGGGTTCCAATCCCGGGGGAAACTCTTCTCTTTTTTGTTTTAATATTTTCATTAACATTGATAAAATACGTACCTTCTGTATGACCATGTAATACATGCAGGCAGATCCCCCTCTCTATATCCCACACTCTGACTGTGGTATCCCATGATGTTGTCACAGCGAGCTCATTGTGAAGACCAAGGTACTGTGTGAATGAATGTAAACAATCTTGAGATGAACATACAACCTTACAAAACAAAGAAGGAAAACAATCCCCTAATGTCCATATGTTTCATGTAAGCTGATTCCTCTTTTAATATACCACACAGTTGACTGTTATGTCAAAACAAGATGTGACAATTAATAAGCTCTTTGTGAAGACCAAGGCTATTTTTTAATAGCTAACCATGGAATTTAAACATTGTTAAAGGGACAGTTTTGCTGTGATTTCAGACTGATAATGTATTAAATTCAACAAATGAATACACGTCTCCCTTTTTGAGGCAATGCTCATTATGCCTATATGCCTGACTGACTTTATTGCATGCAACTCTGTACTTTGTACAGTTCTCCAGGCTGGAGGAATTCAAGAAGAAGAAGAAAAGTGGTGGTGATTGGAACGCAGAATAAGACAAAATCAAACTAGATGAGCATATACATTTTCTAAGAAACATATTGAGAAAGTAATTACACAACTCTACATATATATGGGACTGTTGAAGCATTCGATTGGCTCTCAAATTATAATAATAATTGCTGGTTGCTTCATGCACTGTTTAGCTTTGATACACAAAACTTTTATTATTCAGACAAATTTATTGAAATATAAAATACATTACCCTGTCTCAGTTTTAATATATTACCTGTAAATCATCGGTATGTCCTCTCAATATCTGTCTGGGGATACCATCGGGCCATGACCACACTCTTACAGATCTAGGGGTAAGGATTGGTAAACAATGAATATTAAAAGAAATGGTAATAATACATAGTAATACTAAATAAGAATAAATGGATCAACAATATTTACAGAATGAATTCATTAACCCGTTGCTTACGGGAACCGGGTGGGTTATGTACACAGTGGCATCGGACTGTTGTTATTCTGGTTGGAGGTCACAAAAACTGTCCTGACTAAATCAAGAGCCCTGGCTGCCATAATTTTTGGAGTACATTTGCACAAACAATGTTTGCCTGTGCTCTCTTTTTTCAGCATTTGTTCTCATGATTTTGATCCTGTTGCAATCCTCTGAACAATCAAAATCACTGCGCCTGTACCCGTAAACCGGGGTGACTTTGGCACCCGGGGTGACTTTGGCCACTTTTTGAGATGAATGTATTTTCATCAAGCATTTCTTTTCAGAACAAATTTCTTATTGTTTCTAATGTAGTCCTATAGGATAATGTTTAGAATACAAAATTAGTTCTGAAGAGTGAGACCTGATGAAAATACATCCTTCTAAAAAAGTGGCAAAAGTCACCCCGGGTGCCAAAGTCACCCCGGTTTACGGGTAAGTCAAAGCAACAATGACTCCATTTAGGATGCACACAAACTCCACGGCTCCTCAGTGACCATAGAGTGTCTTAAGGCAGCGTCATGGTCAAAAAAGCATGGAAGTGCTTCGCAAAAATATTGACTGCAGATTCTTAGTTTGCACTGTTTCCACATAGTTGCGTTTATTGAATAAAACGACCCCTACCTGTCAGTCGAAGCACTAACAATAAATCCATTTTGGAAGCACACAAAGTCCACAGATCCCGAGTTGCCGTGGAGCGACTTTAGACAGCGTCCTGTCCTGACTTCAAATACCCGAACCAGTTTGTCTGCGCAGCCGGTTACTATCAGCCCATTCTGAGTTAGGAGAGGAGAAAAATAATAACGGACTGCTTGTTGGTTTGATTCAATCATATAATTGCAGTAAGGACTCTTGATTATTGTTTTTTTCCTCACTGTAGATTCTTTACTTTAAATATCTGAACCAATTTGTCTGCGCAGCCTGGTAAAATAAGCCAATTATAAATGTAGAAAGTAGAAATAAAACACATCGCCTTTTTGATTGAATTTTAAAAATAATAGAGGGCACCATTATACCACCATTAAATTGGGCATCTGTATATCATCATCAGAGATGATGAGAAGAATTCTTTAAAAGGGGCAGGGGGGGGGGGGGGGGGGGTATATAGTATGGAATTAAGTTCTGCTTGAAACTTTTCTTTGTGACGTCAGAAGCGACGATTTGTAAGATAGATTTGAGCTTTATCGCAAGAGGGCGTTTTCTGTGACGTCAGAAGCGACGATTTGTAAGATAGATTTGAGCTTTATCGTTAGAGGGCGTAGTGAATTTTGTGCTACAGAAGTTCCACATGAAGGGAACAATCGTCGCCCAGAGATGCCACTGATTTTGTTGAATTTTGATACAAGCCCAATGATGTGAGTAGAGATCATCGTTTGATTTTGAAACTAATGAGTCATATTGTTTTGTAGCCAGTTGGCATGGTAAAATATGAAATGTAATTAAGTAAAATGAGGTGATAAAAAAGTATGAATCGAGTCACGCGTGAAAGTGTACATGTGTATATGAGTTATGCAGTCGATACAGTAAAGTCAATACACTTATGCGTGACCATGATAGATGTAGGGTCAGGTTTAGGCAAGTGTGGTGTATTGATATAATATAAAAGGGGTTCATGCACAATAAAGGGACATTTATTGCAGTGCATGACATATTGTATAGCTTACAGAAAATGTCAAGAATGTCAAGGTTAATTGCTTGAAGGTCAAATTTACTATTAAGTGCAGGTAGATACATAGATATGTAGACAGTTGTGTTTAATTAGTCAGTTAGCTAAGAGCTGACTTATTTGTATTTTATGGTCAAATTATAAAGCACCACACAGGAGTGTTGAATTGAAGTAAACATTTATTTGAAGGCAGTTAGCCTTTGTTCAAGTTTAATGCAAATGCATACTTAAGAAGTATTTGATTCACACCTTTGGTTGAAGTATTTAGTCATGCGAATTGTTTATGCTTAGTTAGAAGCATCAAGATAGAAAGTTGATGATTTACAGGTATATTCATAGATCATAATGTGCATGCAAATGATGCATTATTGATTTTATGACTAAAGACCTGTTTTCTTGTTTTCTTGTTTATTAAATTGCAGATTGAACCTGCTAGTTATGCACGGTATCTCTTCTTGGGTGTCACCTGCGTGGTTTTGTTAATGTCATCAATGGTGTCTTGGGTTAAACGTCACATTAGTTCAATATCAGCTTAGAGTGACATCCTACGTCAGCATCGAGTGTCATCCTCCATCAGATTTGCGTGACATCCTTCATCATGAGTGATAAAGGAGATACTGCCAATACAGATAGTGTCAATCTGGAGGATGTTGTTAGTCGGCAAGATAGTGTCAAGCCGGAAGATTCAGTTAGTCAGCAAGGGACTTTGTCAACAAGTTCAAGATTGCGGACGAAAGCAAGGAGAGCTGCCCTAGTAGCAGAAGCTGCAGCTCTCAGGGAACAGCAAGAGCTTGAATTTGAGGAGTTCAGGCTACAGCAGAGGAAGGCAGAGCTGCTACTCAGAACCAAACTAAGGATAGCAGAAGCAGAAGAAGTTGTGTATGAAACTCACTGCCTTGATGACAACAATAGCAAGATTGAACATTCATCTGAGAAAGTTTTAGTTCCATCAACAGACATTCACGCCAATATCAAGGATGAGCCTGAACCGTCAAGGAGCGTTGAAGACACTTCAACTCCTGCGAAGCCTGCATGTGGCAATGTAACTGCTAAAGATGACTGTGATTCAACTATTCCATATCCTGCGGAAGCCAGGACATCATCAACGCCTCCAAGAAACATGAACCCTGAGATCCTACAGCATCTACATCAGGGTCAAAGACAACATCAGGAACTCCTTGAGACCATCAGCATATCCAATGCTGACATCATGAACTTTGATGGGAATCCTTTGAAGTACTTCGAGTTCATCCGGGCCTTTGATAGCATTATTGGAAGATCATCCTTGGACGAAAACGCTAAGCTCTTAAGGTTGTACCACCTGTGCACTGGAGCAGCCAAGGACATTATCCAATGTTGCCTTGTTATGGCACCCACTCACGGCTACACCACAGCAAGAAGGCTCCTGGCAGACCGCTTTGGAAATATATACCACATTAGTGAAGCATGGGTGAGAAAGGTCACAGATGGACCAGCAATACCAAACAGTCCAAAGCATCTTAGGGAATTTGCTGATACTCTCAACGCTTGTGCTGAAACCTTGAAGGCGCTTGGTATGATTCATGAAATTAGTAACCGTAGAGAACTTCTGAAGATCGTGGAGCGGTTACCTTTCCATTTACGGAGCAGATGGTTGAGACAGGTCAAAGGCATCAGGGACAACAACCGAAACCCCAATATCATGGATGTGGTTCGTTTCATCAATGATGTTGCAGAAGAACTGAATGACCCCGTGTTTGGGACATTGCTTCAGAGTGGAATGAAGACCAACAAGGCTCCAACGTCCAAGCAAGCTCCAAGTAGAGGAAACTTTGCAGCATCAGAAACTTCGGCTCCCACACCGCACGAGTGCATTCTTTGCAAGAAACCACATAGTCTGTTTGGTTGCAGTCTTTTCAAAGAGATGAAGCCAGACAAACGATTCAATCTTGCTCAGCAACACAGATTGTGTTTCAATTGCCTGCGCCCAGGGCATATGTCGTCCAAGTGTACTCTAAATAGAACCTGTTCGGTTGAAGGCTGCACCTTGAAACATACCAAGTTTCTTCATGATCCAAGTGCCAAAGTCTCTAGAAGTGGTCAGTCATCAGATTCAAGGGGCAGTCATCCAGCAGATGCAAGTAGTCATTCAGCAGACTCTACAAGTCAAACAGATCAGCATGGGTCAGCATCAGCATCATCACACACAAGTAGCGATGGCATAGGGGCCGGGTACCGGGTTGCGCTTCCCATAATCCCTGTTCAAGTTCGGGTTGCAAATGGAAATGCAGTAATAGAGACATTTGCCTTGCTGGATTCAGGCTCAACAAATTCATACTGCACCCAGGAGATAGCAGATAGTTTAGGAGCAAAGGGCGAACACAAGATGGTAACTCTTTCCACGCTAGAAAAGAAGAACAACCGGATTCAGTGTGAAGCAGTTAATTTGATGGTGAAAGGTGTAGACTCGCCAGAGGAGATTCAAGTTCCAGTGTATACCAGGCCAAACCTGAACATTAGTTGTGCCAATATGGCAAGGCAAGAAGATGTACACAGATATGAACATCTTCGTGACCTGGATCTCCCTGTCACCAGCTGCAATCAAGTGTCAGTATTGATAGGTCAGAACGTACCTCAGGCCTTGATGCCCGTAGAGATAAGGGCTGGTACACCTGGAGAACTGTATGCTGTCAAAACAGTTCTTGGATGGACATTGAATGGTCCTGTTGGAGACAGGAATAGTCAACATAACTTCCAGGCATCAACAAGCTACATATCTGATGTCAGTGACGAAGTTTTGGAGGATCAGGTAAAGCAGTTCTGGAAACTGGAAGGTATGGAATACCTCAACGATGATGAGAGGGGTATGTCGGTGAACGACCAGAGAGCCTTGAAGATATGGAGGGATGGAATTACCATGGACACAGGACACTATCAGTTACCTATTCCATTCAGACAGGATCGGCCACATTTACCCGACAATCGCTACGTTGCAGAACAGCGCCTGGAGTCACTGAGAAGGAAACTGTCCAAGGATGAATACCTGCTTGGTAAATACAAGGAAGGAATGTCTAGCATTTTAGAAAAGGGTCATGCTGAGGAAGCCAAGGAGACATCTCAAGACAAGACTCAAGATGAACAGGACAAGTGGTATCTGCCTCATCATCCTGTGATAAACCCCAAGAAACCAGGAAAGGTGCGCATTGTCTTTGACTGTGCTGCTAAGTTCGGTGGGTTAGCTCTAAATGATGTCGTTCACCAAGGGCCTGACCTGACAAACAAGTTGGCAGGGGTACTCCTACGCTTCCGGAAGGATCCAATTGCCTTGACTGCTGACATAGAGGCAATGTTTCATCAGGTCAGGGTACCTCCATGTGACAGAGACGTGTTGCGGTTCCTGTGGTGGGAGTCTGGAGATTTGGCAAAACAGCCACAGGTGTTTCGTATGTGCGTGCATCTGTTTGGAGGGACGTGGAGTCCCAGCGTTTGCGGCTTTGCCCTTCGCCAGACCGCTGAAGACAACCGTCAGGACTTTGATGCTGACACAGTTGAGATCATCAGGCAAAACTTCTATGTCGATGACTGTCTCGTGTCATGTGACAGTGAAGAGAAGGCCATTAAATTGGCATCAGAACTCAGAGATCTACTAGGTAGAGGAGGATTCAGACTGACGAAATGGCTGAGTAATAGTCCTTGTGTACTGGAGACAATACCAGAGGAGGATCGAGCTAAGGAATTAGCAGGAGTGGACTTGACTCATGATGCCCTACCAGTTGATCGAGCATTGGGAATCAGCTGGAATGTTGAGACTGATTGTTTCGGATTCAAGATCTCCCCCAAAGACAAACCCCTCACAAGGCGAGGTTTGCTAAGTGTCGTCTCATCTATGTATGACCCATTGGGATATGTGAGTCCATTCAGCGTAAGAGGGAAGCTGATCTTGCAGGACCTATGTCGAAAGGGACTTGCATGGGATGATCCCATTCCAGATGTTGACAAAGGAAGATGGATGAAATGGCTCGAAGAACTGCCTGAAATAGAACGCTTTGCAGTAAATAGGTGTGTAAGACCACATGATTTCGCTGAGGTGGCAGAGTATGAATTGCACACATTTTCTGATGCATCAGAGGCAGCATATGGGACAGTGTCCTATCTGGTAATCAAGGCTACAGATGGTCGAATGCACAGTGAGCTACTGATGTCAAAATCTCATCTGGTACCAATCAAGCAGACCACCATTCCACGTCTCGAGTTGTCTGCAGCAACAATGAGCGTACGACTTGACACATTCCTACGACGTGAGCTAAATGTCCCCATAGAAAGGTCACATTTCTGGACGGACAGCACAATAGTCCTACATTACATCAGGAATGAAGAAAGACGATTTCGGACATTTGTGGCAAATAGAGTCGCTACAATCAGAAATGTGTCATCCCCAGAGCAATGGCATTATGTGGACACAAAGTCAAATCCAGCAGATGATCTGTCTAGAGGGCTGTCAGCAGACGAACTGAGAACACAGGAAAGATGGGTACATGGTCCAGAATTCTTGCTACAAGGAAAAGAAAGTTGGCCCACTGATCCAACTGAGATGGACACACTATCGGATGGCGACGTTGAAATCAAATCGTCAAAGGGAGATGCAAGTACATTTAGTGCCCTAGCTGGTGATGAGAGAGCCTTAGATGAGATGATCAACCACTATTCCTCATGGTATAGGTTAAGAAGGGGCGTTTGCTGGATCCTCAAGTTCATCAAGTGGCTGAGAGGCAAGAGAAAATCCCTGAGAGCTGAATCGGGTGAGAACTTCAGAAAGATCACACTGGAGGAGATGCAGTATGCGGAGAAGAAAATCCTCCAACATGAACAATCTCAATTCTACGGAGAAGAAATAGCTACCTTGACTGGTTCAGATGATGGTGTAAAGAAATCCAGTCATATCTACAAGCTTGACCCCAAGATGGAAGGAGGTGTGATCCGAGTGGGGGGAAGACTCAGTAGATCTGCACTACCACAAGAGGCGAAACACCCTATTGTGCTTCCAAAGGCAAGTCATGTGTCTGAACTTATCCTGAGAGAAATACACGAGAAAGCTGGACATAGTGGCAGGAACTTCGTGTTGTCAGTTCTACGTGAGAAATACTGGTTGCCTAGTGCAGGAACTGCAATCAGAAAGATGATCAGCGGATGTGTAGCATGCAGGCGACAGAGAGCAAAGGTAATGCAACAGAAAATGGCAGACCTGCCTAAGGACAGATTGACCCCTGATGATCCGCCCTTCACAAGAGTCGGAATGGACTACTTTGGGCCTATTGAAGTTAAACGGGGCCGGAGTACTGTAAAACGTTATGGAGTCATCTTCACTTGCCTTGCTGTGAGAGCTGTACACATTGAAATGGCTGCATCATTAGACACAGACTCATGTATTGATGCTATAAGACGATTTATCGCTCGCAGAGGCAATGTGACAGAAATCAGGTCAGACAATGGGACTAATTTGGTGGGAGCAGAAAGGGAGCTAAGACAGGAGATTGAAAGATGGAATCAAGTGCGACTGAATGATGAACTCCTCCAAAGAAACATCAAGTGGTCGTTTAATCCACCCGGAGCTTCACATTTTGGAGGTGTCTGGGAAAGGCAGATTGGGACAGTGAGGAAATTGATCCTTGCTCTAACAAAGCAACAAACACTCACAGATGAAAGTCTGAGTACACTGCTGTGTGAAGTCGAGAGCATTATCAACAACAGGCCCATCACGAGAGTGTCTGATGACGTCAACGATGTCGAAGCCTTGACTCCGAATCACCTTCTGCTGCTCAACAGGAAGCCACGACTACCACCAACGTTGACAGACAAATCTGATGTCTACGCGAGGAAGCGCTGGCGTCAAGTACAGTATTTGGCAGATCTGTTTTGGAGACGCTGGACAAAGGAATACTTACCTCAACTACAGGAGAGGGAGAAGTGGGTGCCAACGCGAAGAAATGTTCAAGTTGGAGATCTTGTGCTCGTGGCTGATGGTAATGCCCCTCGCAATTCGTGGCCATTAGGCAGAGTACTCCAGACCATGCCTGACAAGGAAGGCTTGGTTCGTAGCGTGGAAGTCAAAACGAAAAATAGTGTGCTACTCCGGCCAGTTTCAAAATTATGTCTCATATTGGAAGCAGATGTGTGAAGATTCCAAATTTATGTTTCATACCGGAAGCAAATGTTTGAGCATTTCGAATTTATGATCCATATTGGAAGCAGATGTTTGAGAATTTTATGAGAAATTTATTGAAAATGGAATCATGGAGCAAGAAGCAGCTCATTGTGTTGTGTGAAAATAAAAACAAATTTAAGCGGATCATTTGATATGTGATAAATCGCGTTTGAATTTCATGGAAAATTGTGTCTTACAAAGCGAAGCAAAGTTAATTTGTGACCATCGCGAATATGTGATTATTATGAAGATATAAATATCAGGTGTATTTCCAAGGTGGAAATTTGGATCGGATCAATCGCGTGCTGTGAAGATGAAGCATTATGGATTGCCAGAAAGACTTATTTCCAAGATGAAATATAAAGTATTCAGAAACATTCCTGAACAAATGAATAAACGCAGCCACGTTTATAAGAGATAACTTTTAAAATTGACAGACTGATAAACTGCTTATATGAAAGGCTGCAAAATTAAAGACTCGCTGATTTAAAAGGACTGAAAGACTCATAAACTGAATGGACCATCATTCTCATTTACAGTATGCAAATTTGAGTTTTTTATTTATATTGATTAATGTAATCATGAATGCTTACATGCTGTTAACATTTACAGCGAATTTACAATTGAAACTAGGTAAAATTGCAGGTACACATAACATTAATATCACATATGTCAAGTCAGTATATGGTGATTATTATAATGAGTGAATTTAGGACAATGTGCATTTTTAAAGAGACAAGATTTCCTTTGAAAAAATGTTTTAAGAAAATTCATTTAAGATTTAGAATTTTATTCAATAATGTAATCCCATCCATTTGGGAAGGTACAGAAATATAGAAACTGATAAAAGTAACAGTATTCACAAAGGCATATAAATTGCATTTTGTAATGTTTATAAGCCAGTTATGAGTAATGAAACTTGGAGGTATATGTAAAACAAATTAAAATTGTTATTTGCTCACTTTGGTCAGGTGGAGTGGATTATTGAGAATCAAGATAAAGTGTACTTATATACATGCTGGTAAATTCTGAGCAGAAAGTCACTGCTTTACATCCGTCATACATTTGTATTAAGAAACGGAATGCTATTTTTAGTTGCATGCTCGTTGATTTTGCAATCATCATTTATGATTGCCATTGTGTCAGAATAAAGACCTATTTGATATCCTGGATGTTATAAGTATAATATGCTTATTGTATGATTGGAATTATACCAGTTCGCAAAGTTATGTCATTGATATAATGGTCTTTTTATGCAGGTGTTGAAGCATTTAGATTATTCAATGTTGTGTTGCTAAGCAATGCTTTTTAGAAAGTTCAGATACCATTATAGTCATAACGTGGCGTGGTCAATATTTGAGTTTAAAATTGATTGGTTAAGGCAATCATTTAAAGGCATGCAAATACGTGCTTGAATAGTAATTAAGGATTTAAGAATTTAAAGGAACAATGAAGTTTTGTAGATAAATAGTGATGTTAGAAATATTTGTTAAATGTTCAGTAAGGCTTCACATTTAAAGGGGCCGGGATGTCGAGTATGGAATTAAGTTCTGCTTGAAACTTTTCTTTGTGACGTCAGAAGCGACGATTTGTAAGATAGATTTGAGCTTTATCGCAAGAGGGCGTTTTCTGTGACGTCAGAAGCGACGATTTGTAAGATAGATTTGAGCTTTATCGTTAGAGGGCGTAGTGAATTTTGTGCTACAGAAGTTCCACATGAAGGGAACAATCGTCGCCCAGAGATGCCACTGATTTTGTTGAATTTTGATACAAGCCCAATGATGGGAGTAGAGATCATCGTTTGATTTTGAAACTAATGAGTCATATTGTTTTGTAGCCAGTTGGCATGGTAAAATATGAAATGTAATTAAGTAAAATGAGGTGATAAAAAAGTATGAATCGAGTCACGCGTGAAAGTGTACATGTGTATATGAGTTATGCAGTCGATACAGTAAAGTCAATACACTTATGCGTGACCATGATAGATGTAGGGTCAGGTTTAGGCAAGTGTGGTGTATTGATATAATATAAAAGGGGTTCATGCACAATAAAGGGACATTTATTGCAGTGCATGACATATTGTATAGCTTACAGAAAATGTCAAGAATGTCAAGGTTAATTGCTTGAAGGTCAAATTTACTATTAAGTGCAGGTAGATACATAGATATGTAGACAGTTGTGTTTAATTAGTCAGTTAGCTAAGAGCTGACTTATTTGTATTTTATGGTCAAATTATAAAGCACCACACAGGAGTGTTGAATTGAAGTAAACATTTATTTGAAGGCAGTTAGCCTTTGTTCAAGTTTAATGCAAATGCATACTTAAGAAGTATTTGATTCACACCTTTGGTTGAAGTATTTAGTCATGCGAATTGTTTATGCTTAGTTAGAAGCATCAAGATAGAAAGTTGATGATTTACAGGTATATTCATAGATCATAATGTGCATGCAAATGATGCATTATTGATTTTATGACTAAAGACCTGTTTTCTTGTTTTCTTGTTTATTAAATTGCAGATTGAACCTGCTAGTTATGCACGGTATCTCTTCTTGGGTGTCACCTGCGTGGTTTTGTTAATGTCATCAATGGTGTCTTGGGTTAAACGTCACAGCCCCAATTATCTCCTTGAATTATGTCATTATCCAGCACTGACAGTAATGTTGCCCTCAGGATAATCACTGAATGCAAGCTGGAGTGAATTCTTTTAACCTGTTCCCTACTAGATTCTAAAATCCCCATCATCTTTTAAACCTCTGCACATATCCCACAAGGTTCCTGAAGGCAAGGGGTTAAGATAGTTACCTTCATCTTGAGACAGGTGACGGCGTCTGTGTGGGCATCGATGACATTGATGCACTCGCAGGTCAGCATGTTCCATATCCTCACTGTCCTGTCTCTACTGCCACTCACTAGGATGATACCTGAATAAACAAAGAAACGATCAACTCATCAAAGACAATATGTTAGCTGGTTCGGCCGAGCTACCAAAATATTTTCTCTCAATGTTGTTGATGGCCAAAAACTAAGATTCATCTTCATCTTGAGGCATGTGATGGCGTCTGTGTGTGCATTGATGACATTGATGCACTCACAGGGTTAGCATGTTCTATATCCTCTCTGTCCTGTCCCTACACCCAAATTATAAGCAAACCATTATATCAAAGCCCAAAACATCAGGATGATCTCCTTGGTCTTATAAAGGTCATAATGCCTTACTAGAAATCAAGTTGTAAATTTGATCCCCACCCATGTCACAAAAAAGGAAAAAAAAGCTATGTACAGTGTATGACAGCTAATCAGAGTTGCTTGAAGAAAAAAAAAACAACATATATAATATGCATTTTTAAAACTATGATTCATTTATCAAAAAAGCAATTCAATTCAGGATTGAAAATTAAAATTATATTTTGAAGAAATTTTGTTGATGGAAACAATTAATTTTCTGTTAATTATTGATACAAAATAAAAATCCAAATTATGAGCTTTTGTTGTTTTTGTGAAGTACCCACCATCAGCGTCCATGCAGGTGACAGTTTTTTTGTGCCCCCTCAGAGCTGGTACCACCTTGTACCTCCCCAGGGCCCAGTTGAGGCTTAGATGCTGAGCCCTCATATAGATCTCTTTCCATCGGCTTGTAGGCTGTAAATTGCGGAGGTCAGGGTTCGAGACGGCACCTTCAAATACAGAGCAATTTGATTACTTATTTATCAATAGATTGATTGACTGATTTGATTGGGTGATTGAGTGTAATGTTCCTTGGCCCGATTGAGACTAAATGGAGGTTTGAGGGGTTCAGACAAGCCTCTCAACTGAAGAAAAATGACGATCAGGCCCAAGTTAACACTCTGATTTACAGTGCTGTAGGACTCGAGCCCGGACTCGGACTCGAGACCGGTCTCGAGTCCTTATTTCTCAGGACTCGGACTCGGACTCGGACTCGAGCCTAAAAGACTCGGTCTCGGACTCGACCAATGGTTACTCGTGACTCGGGCGAAAATCGGGCCGAGACCGGCAACGAGACCAGCATTTTTTCCGTTTTCCCACGTTTATTTATAGTTCATAAAATTACCCAGCGCAAGCAAATACAAACCTGTTGTTCTAGCGCACCTTGCTCACTTGAGTGGCATTCTGGAAAATGATCGTAACATCGCCTCAACAAGCTATTATATGCCTAACTAGACGTTGAGATTAGTCGTTTTATGTTTAGGAACACGCAAGACACGGTCAAGTATTACGGCCAGAACGTGAATTAATTTACGAAAGCCTGAGCTGAAGCGACTATTAAGCAATACAGTAAAATGCATACATTGTGTACCACGGTACGTGTGTACGTGTGCAAGTACAGTACGGTATCCTCGGCTATGCGCTAGGCTACCGCGCACGCTAGCTATACCAGCGGCAGCGCGCGTATGACGAATAACGAAAAAAACAAAAAAACAATCGACATACTGACTGATGTTTGCATTGCATCTTCAATCAACCAGTCATTCAATAATCATGTCTTCAGTTTCTCGTGTCATACTGTTTGGGTATATGGACCATAGAGAGTTTGTTGATCGTTCAACAAAGAAAAAACATCAAGCAAAATGTAAATTTTGCAGAACGCACACGACCTTTACAATTATACACAACAATATTTGTTATTCATTTTGTTAAAATAAATGTGAAGTAGCATCCCTTTCTCTTTTATCAATATAATACATACATATATACTCCAGTACTGACATACTCTGATTGTAATAACTTGTTGTAATTCCATGAAAATGTCTACAATGGGCCAAATTTTAAAATCATTTTAGGCTTTTAGCCTCATGGGTCCAGTAGTTATCAAATGTTCATAACTGACAGTTTATGGCACAAAACGTGAATTTTCAGATATTTTATATTTTATGCTGAAAATTGTGATCTTAAAAGGATAAGAAAATTGCTGAAATTTATGCTTAACTTTAACAATGATTATTTTTCAGCAACTTGACTGTTTGCACATAAAATTATATCCCATTAATCCATTTGACAGTGAATTACCTTAATAGGAAAATATATGCAGCAGTTCCTTATCCACTGTATTTTGGGGAAATTTAGGGTGAAAAAAAATAAACTAAATTCTTGTGAACTTTTATGAACTTTTTTCATTAAATTTTGTTTAATTGAATTTGTCTCATACTCTGTAATAATAACCTTTGACATTGCCCAAAATCATTTCTGCAGATAACCCTTTGTCATTTCTTTGATGGTGTCTATTATGAAGATAACTGTTGTAGTAAGAAGAGTTAAAATATATAAATTCTCTGACAAATGGAAGTTTACAATGAACCAGACAACTATTTATGTTATAAAGAGTTCACTGTAAGGCATTTATCATAATGAAACTAATGTGTTATAAAAAGAATTGCAAATTAAGATTTTCCCCTTGGGACTCGGACTCGGACTCGGACTCGGATGTCCGGGACTCGGGACTCGAGGTCCGGGACTCGGACTCGGACTCGGACTCGGACTCGGACTCCAGGGACTCGGACTCGGACTCGGACAGGATGGACTCGACTACAGCACTGCTGATTTATACAATAGTATGGGTAACCAAGCAGAGGGTATATTCTTCCTTATTTTGTTTACAGAAACAGCAGAAACAATTATGAAACTGTTGTCAAATATGACAAGAATTTTGTAGAGATGCTCAAGTCAGTTAGAGTGAGCAGTGTTCAACCAGAGGAAGCAGAAGCTAGGTGAGACTGTTAAATAGTTTCATTACCGACTTATTTTCCTTGGGTGAATATTAAATTGTAGAAAACCCTGCACTTTCTGGTAATTCATGTTCTGAAGAAATGGGCATTTAAAGTATTACATAATGTAAAAGACGTATTTTTGTAAAATTGAAGCAATCATATCTTTGCCCAATAAAGGCTGACATTTCAGAAGAAGGCATCAAATGAAAGCTTGTGTTGAGTCCTTTCTCATGGATTAGAAAATCTAAATTTTGTCCCTTGCCGACAGGGTTTTCCTATATCCAGTCACATACATTATATGACATAAAATTGGGTGGCCTAATTTTAAGTGGCTCTGAGCCAGCAGGCCTGAGCAAATTTTGAGCATTGCAAATAATCTACCTCCTGAGGTGAGACCCGCACCATTGATGACAGAGTCGAACGTGAACGTTGGCGAAGTGTTGGCAACGCTGGTCTGGTTTGGACTGAAGGGGCGCTCTTGACACAAGTCATTGATGGTGCCGTAATGAAGCCAGCCCTTCTTCTGACATTGATAGAACCTAATATACAAGACACAAAAGGATAGAATATTTCACATATTACAAGAAGAAAATTTCATCCGTCAGACCAGGACCACCTAAAGTTAGTTATTGATGCTTAATTCTTCTTGCCCATCAAGATATTCATCATTGTATTAAATACTATTCTTGGATTGGTTGCACAAAATCATAATTTCAGGCCACCAATATATTTCTTGCCCAGATGTCAAGGGTCATTTTAAAAATGGAAAAAGTTATACAAAGTCAATAAACTTTCTTATTTCTTGGCCGAACTTGCTCAACTTTTACTGATGATTCCTTTCATTAATATTCTGATGAAAATAACTATTCTTTACAAGAAGTAATTACCCTTTCAGTGAAAAAATACATGGGGTCTCAACTCTCAACTGGTAATTTAGCCCCTGGTCCCCCAGCAAATGGCCCCGGAAAAATTATAAAAGAGCCCCAATACACTTACAGTTACATAGAGCTCAATGCATACAAATATCAAGGTGCAATTTTCCAGCAAAAAGGAAGAGAAATTGTTTCTCAAAAGTCGAAAAAGTGAATGTAGGTTTTTCTCTCCGCCCCTCCCCCCCCCCCCCCCCCCCCAGCCCCTACAAACATATTTATGTAGTCACACCACTAGGAACCAACTTACCAAAGGACATCACTGTTTGCGCACTCCCTCCACCTGATGCTACACTTGGCTACCTCGCACAGGTCAGCAATGGTCAGATAACCAAAGATGCGGTCAATCAGCTCAACGGGGAGACATGCAGTCACATCCACGGCCAAGATAGGCTCCAGTTCGCTGTAGAGTCTTCTGAGTTGGAGGGGCTGTAAAAATGAAAATTAAACAATGCTGTTTTATTGTTTTAAAAAATGTCAAAACATAATGTTATTCACATGATCAATTCCAAATAGGGAGACATACAGTCACATCTACGGCCAAGTGGGCCCCCAGTTTACTGTAGAGTGTTCTTATTTCCAGAGGCTATAGCCCTATAAAAAACAAAAAATGATTCTTGTGTGAAATGGTCGAATCTTGAATCTTTAGTTTGTTTATTATAATAGTACATACCTCTGAATCTCATTGCATTATACATTTAAGGTTGAACTTTTGAATTACATTAACATTTCTTTTATTCACTCAGTTTTCTATTGAAAAACACAAAGTTTGTTGTTGAAAATTTAGTGCCACTGCCATCACATTTCACTCACCCTACATCTTGAAAGCAACGATGTCAAAAGTTCGTTTTGCTGTTCTTGTGTGAAATCATCAAACCATGAAGTTATTTGCTTGGCACAATCTGCAAACACGACCATTTTGGAATGTTTTAGTAGCTTACATGTAGGAACAACAAACAAGCCACACAAATCAAGAGAGAAAGTTTAATCCGCTTCAGAAACTTAGACGAATTGTGACTGCTATATACCGCTGCGATGATGTCCAAAGCTAAGTCAGCCAGCGCCAGCTAGCTACAGGTACCCTAGTACCATCGTAGAGCTGTCAGCAGTCTACCCGGCAGCTCTGGCTCTCATGCAGGTTATGTTGCCGTAGTTAATAGTTTTCGCGAGAGGTTGTTCGTAAATTTGATGTTGCGAAACAGGTGCATCGATGCCGCGCGCACCACCACGCTAAAACTATCAGGTGACCACGTTTGAGCATCATGCACTCAACCCCATTCATTCATCGCTTAGCTTTAGAAAGTGCATTGTCAGGAGAAATATCGAGTGCCCATCCCACCTATTTACCGACCAGATTTTGTGCTGAAAACGAAGGAAATGGCTGGCTGGCCGTCGGTTTTGGTCGCCATTGGTGTTGCCTTGGCTGTCATCGTAGTGAATGAGGAGAGCATGTACAATCGGCGAAGAAACCGCAATGGAAACTCAGGTCAGTCGATCGTGTGTCAAGAAAATTGCTCCTCCATAATTCACTGCACATCATCATTCTTCGTATTGTGTGACAGTGGAGGCATGCTGTGTGGAATGCAATGTAATGTCAATAATGACACTCGGCTTCTATAGGCATGCAGGCAATCCACGTCAGCATGCATCCATGCACCTAGCCATCATCCACTCAATCTCACCCCATCTCACTTATCAGTCCCATCTCATTCTCATTTCAGTTTTCTTGATACATTTTTGAATGCTTCATTTTGCTTTGATTTTGAATCTAGTTAATTGTGCTATTCACTTTATTGTAATTTATTAAATAAATCTGATTCTCATTCTGTACGTCTCGATCAGACTCAAGGTTAAATGCTTAGCCTACTTGATTTTCAAGGTTTAAAATCGTACCTGATTGATTGATTGATTGATTGATTGATTGATTGATTGATTGATTGATTGATTTTATTTTATTGTCCAATATCATTTCCATGATTTATTGTTCTACATGCCAGTTGCCTGTTTGGACTTTGGGCAATTAGTAACATGAATTTTCAAAGTTTACTTGCCCATACAGAAAATTTACTTTCCTGACAAAACAATGTGAAACAAAAGAAAAACATAATTAAATTACATCCATGTAATGTATGATTTTCATTAGTTTAGTCATGTATTTTTGGAGTATGGAATAATTTAATTACATAATGGTACTAGTATATGAAATATGAAACATAATGGTATACTATGAACATTAGTTGTTGTTTAGGCATGCAAGTGATCATCATGCCTACAAGTAAAATGTTTTTGTTTTGAAATTGTCTACGGTTGAAAGCGTCTATCGATCTTAAATGTCTCCATATCTAGGGAGACATTATGACAAATCTTCACCCAATTTATGTTTCTCTAACCATAGGCCAAACAATTTTGCAAGCTTACCTTACAATGAAATGAAAAGTAGCTATCCTATTATTTGGGCTCGTGAATGCATTTTGGTTGGAAAATTATGCAATTGTAAAATGTTGTGTATATTATACCTTTCCACTCATTTGTATGTGATTTTCATAATGCCTTCTGTGCAATAATAAACATTTTGTTTTTAATTGCCATTATATGTGACAAAAATAATTATTTATAATGTGTTCATACAAGTATCATCTTAAGATATAAAGTTTAACAGAATTTACCTCCAAAAATGGAGAGATCAAAACAAAATAGGCATATTATGACCACAATACACCTGCTTTTGATTTTGGGTCTACACTAACACTTTTATCTGGTCAGCCCATTCACTAAAGTAAAATAATAAATTATCTGTAATTTTGTAGCCCCAAAATGAACTTCAATGCCCCCTAAAATCTACTAAGAAAAGCATGACATTTCTTTCTCTTAATTCAAGATTTGGTTAATATTTTAACTCATAATCTTGCTCACTTAAATTTTGTATAAACTTGATGTTTTCTTCCTTTAAAACAATAGGTTAGCTATCCCTTGCCGACCATGCATTCATTGCATAGCCCAAAGCACTATACCAGGAAATAACGCGCTGATAGCGCATGTAAAAATGTAGATCTAATAAACACTAATTTACATTGTAGATGTGCACTAGATGTAGGTTCCTGTGGGCTAAGGAAGTGGAAGTTTTAAATGACATTTATGTTTACTCATCAAAATATTGGACTTGCTATTTAGTTTTGTGCATGCCATGTTAATGGTTTTATTCTTTTCATTCCATCTCCAGGCGGAAATAACCACAAATTTAATAAAAGTGTGACATATTCATATTTATAGGAATCCTCTCCTGAAGCCAGGGATCACTTTGTTCAAAGAAAAGTGAATGGAAAGCTTTGAATACTACATTTTATCTTGGCCCAAAAAACAGACCAATGAATTGATTATTTTGTTTCTTTTTAATTCCATCTACAGGCAGAAACAACCACCAATCAAAGTGTGGCATCCTCTTAGCCAGGGATCATTTTGTTTAAAGGAAAATGAATGAAATAATATACATTTTAACTTGCCCAATTAACCAGACTAATGAATAGATTATTTCACTACTTTTAGGCAGAAACAACCACCGATCAAAGTGTGACATATTCATTGGCATTCTCTCGGCCAGGGAACACTTTGAACAGCGCAAGGCAGTGAGGGAAACGTGGCTCGGTTACACAAATACACATCCAAAATGGAAGAAAAGGTAACTCTAATTGCCATAAAACAAACATAATTTGAAATAATAATAATATAGTAATAGTATATTTAGTAGGTGGTGTCCTCCCTCCCACATATCTTTAACTGTCTGTATTTACCTATAAATTAAATAACTGAAAACCTCTGTTTGTGTTTTAATTTATTGAGGCTAATCAAAATTATTTTATAAATAAATATAGTTGCAAAGATATTTTCGGCCATCTGTTAACCCCTTGACTACGGGAACCGGGTGGGTTGTGTACAAAGTCTATGGAGATTTCAGAATCTTGAAGGGAACGGGTTAAATGGATAACAAAAGATTTGTATTTCTTCAAATATTCCTAATCTAGAATCTGCAGCAAGTTTCTGGTTAGCAATAATTTATTTTAGTATGGAGAAAAGGATAAAATTAAATTACTGAATGTTCGTTTATATATTATCAATCTAGAATCTGCAGCAATTTTCTGGTTGGCAATCAGTTATTTTGTATGGAGAAAAAGATATCTGGTTGGCAATAATTATATATTTTAATGGGGAAATGAAATTGTTTTGTTTTGGGTTTTTTCTGATCTAGAATCTGCAGCAAGTTCCTGGTTGTATTTTATGAGAAAATGAAATAATTTGTTTTTATTCATTTTTTTAAAACAATTATTTCTGATCTAGAATCTGCAGCAAGTTTCTGGTTGGCAACCACACCTGTCACTTACCTCCCGACTACAGGAGGGACCCCTACTCATGCTCCCCACTCAACATCACTAAAGCAGGTATGGAGGGGTAGTTGATGACTAGATGTATACCCAGGGAATGTCTCACAAAGATTTTGAAATTAATGAATTAGAACGTAGAATGTTGCATAAAATATTGTATTATTATCAAAGAGGTCTCATGTCATGATGTAAAATGTCTTACCCAGTTTCCAACTAGATTTTGAAATTCACATAAAGACAAAAATCCCAAGTATGCAAAAGTTTGATTCCCAAGGCTACAAATGGTCTACCATAGTGATTAAAGATGACATACATGTATGTATAAACCAAGATACCCCCAAATTTGACAAAAACAATAAAAAAAACATAAGGGGAAAATCTGTTTAAAATTGAAGAAATACATTTATAAGGTGCGCTCCCCAATCAGTCCGACCAGGCTGTGATGTATTACATTACATTGTGATGTATTAACTATTAGATTAAAAACATGAACAAGATCAATGGCTTTAATACCTCAAAACCTTGGACAAGTGGATTTTGATTCACTTTGCCTGGCCTGGCTGGGCAAGCAGTGTTTTATAGAGCCCGGCATACAAGATTTGTGACTGAAACAGTTTGTGTTTGTCTGCCTTTCAGGAAAACCCAAGGATATAGTTGCCATGACAGTTGTGAATGACACTGGAGTGCAGAGGATAACATCAGGACCAGTGGGGTTTGATTTTAAGGTAAATATGACAAACAATAAATTAAAAAAATTAATAAATAAAAAAAATAAATAAAAAAAAAACTACAGTGATATTTGTTGCATTTGTTTCTTTATTTAAATTGGCAAGACTGGTAGAGCGCATGCTTCCCAATCGTTATATCCCAAGTTCTTCTCTTTTTGATTTTGGCAGCTGATATAATCTTGTAACCTCTAACTGTATTGTTTCTAATGTCTAATAGCTGCCCATCTCTTTTCTCCAGGTTCACTACCCGATCATCCTCCACAAGCTTGGTGTCTTCGACTCGGCCGCAGATGGTATCAAGCACCCCCTCAGTATCTCGCTCTTTGATACATGGAGGCAGGTTAGAATTCGATCAAATCATATTTATTGTTAAATTTGCTTACTTGTTTGTGTGTTTGTTTGTTTGTTTTTGTTTATGTTTGTTTATTTTGTTTTATTTTTTTAACATTTATTTATTTATTATTATTATTATTTTTTTTTTTTGGGGGGGGGGGGGGGTGGTGTAGGGCTGACTTTAGCAGTAGCCCTTTTTGCAATTGGCCACTAGAAGTGCTGTCAGACCATCATGTGTTGTCAAATAGGATGACATGATAATGATGTTGGAATTAAATAGATTAAAACAGAATAAAACATTATAATGGCAAGAGGCCTGGCTGGATTTGCTTTTTTTAAAAATCTTATTGTATTTGACCTTATTTATTTGACGCCTGTCAAGTAATCAAGTCTTCATGTTTGCGGAACTCTGTGATTTGTTTTCTTCACTGCCACTCAAACATACTCTGAGCATTTGACAGTATTTCTTGTATGTTAGACTTAGTGAAAGGCAAATTATATGCACTACTCGGTATAATTATGATTGTTATTCATTGTTATATTCAATTTTTATTTTTGTTGTCATTTGCTCTTGCAGGAGAAGGTTGTAGGGGCTCGCTTCAGTCCAGAGCAGCCTGGGGTCTTCATTGAGGGCTACAGGTTCAGAGCTGTAGAACCCTATCTTCTACCAAAGGTATATTCCAGCTAGTTCAAGAGTTTCTCTCAGGCTAGCAATGAATATGATATTGTATTACTTGTGTTTATATATTTCTGTGCCCTTGGCTAAATTGCTAACTGTTGCAATAGGCAGTGCTGTAATTATCATGCTTGTAGTGGTTTTTGTAGTGGTCTGGTGAGGCACGTAAGCTTAAAATTTGGTTATCCATAACCCAGTTAGGGTGGTTCCTAAGTAAAATAACACTGTAAAGTCAGGCTATTAACCCGTTCAGAACTGGTCCCGAAAATATTTTTGCTTGGGTCTATGGAGAATACATGTTATAGCAAAATCAATCAGTCCTGAACGGGTTGAAATATATGCCATTCATTATATTTTGGGGTCAGTTGGCACAAAGTTCACTGTTGATGGCCTAAGGCCAGTAGCCCGGAGCATATTTTGGGGCCTTACTAACTCATGACTATTTTACTCATCAATTACAGTAAAACTTGCTCAAGCACATGTCTGTAGATGATACCTGCTTGTGAAAGACACTAATCTTGATTCCCTAGGATAGAGTTAGTATGTAAATGAACTGTGTATATTATAAAGGACCTGTGCACAATCTTTTCTGTACCCCCTGGGTTACTTTAATGGACAAGTTTGACTGAAAAGTCTTTTCCATCTGTTAAACAGGGGTTTGAAGGAACTATTGTAGTCAACAGCTTTACCAAAGATGATCCGTCCACTACGCTGGTTCTCACAGAAGATGCCATCAACATTGGAGGAGGAGTCATCGAAGTACAACAGGTACCAGTTCTAGTAAATTACCCTGTACCACTCCGTATTAAAGTGATCCATTAACTTTATATTTTTACCCTAAAAGTGATATTTGAGACTTCACTGATATACCAATATCATTAGAAGATTTTTGAGAATGATATGTGAGAAAAGGAATAAAAAGAGTAAATCTATGTCTGATTTTATCCCGATCGTTCGCGTGAAGTCTCCGAATTTGGATACGGTAGAAAGCATTTACAGATGCTTTAAAATTCAATCTGAAATATTTCCATAATTAGGTAGACATTAAAAAAAAATCAAAACCAAAACCCATTTCATTCTTCTGTTACCATAAGCCAAACTACTGTACATGGTACAAGAGAGGTGTGAAAGCTCCAAGTGATTTTGTTTTTTTAATGTTCACAAAGTTAATGGATCACTTGAAATCAACTACATCAGTCATTCCATTGTCTTCAGATGCTTGATGGTGTGACCTTAGTGAATAGGGCTAAACCTCTGATAACTTCATGCGTTTCACTTCCCTCCTCCATTTCTATTCAATGTCTTTGTATAGAACTTAGATCATGTTATCATAATCTCGAAAGAAACAAAATAAATTGGCACCCCCCCCCCCCTTCCATAAAATGATTGTGTTATCAGACTCTCAAATAAAAGACAAATAAAAGAAAAAAGAGAAACATACAAAGATGACAAAGTTGGTTCATCCACCTTAAGATGATAAAATGAGTGAATGTTGAGCTGTTTATATTATTTAAAATCTTTTACTCATTCAGTCCACTTACCATTATTGAGATATTATTATTAGGCTATATGTTTTTGAAATTTATTTATTTTTCGTCACCTTTCAACATTCAGTATAGCAGGTACAGTGAAGACAACTCAAACTTCCCTGAAAAGGTTGAAAAGCTGGATGACGGAATGGCCGCCCTTATCTCAGGCAACTTCATTTACAATATTCATGGTAAGAAATACATATACCAACAAGAACATATTCACTTCACCAAGTTAGGCAAGTCAAATATTAACCCTAAACATTGTTTTAAAGCCTGTAACAGATTTGGGTTGACCTCAACAAATGAAAATGTTATACAGTTTGTTATACTTTATAGTTGACCAATCATGCAAGTACAATTTTGCATTGAATTCAATTGAGAAGTCTAAGGTTTATAATACTAAAAATAGACCAGAATTTATATTGAGCCGTCAATCTAGAAATTATATTCCTAGGCGCATTATACTGTACTCTACAGTATATTATAACTCTGTCTGTAGCGGAGCTGTCCATCAAGCAAGTTTCAATTTCAAGTTTCATTTTATTGTCACAACTCAAAGTGACCTATTTGATGCATTCATATGAATAGAAAGTAGATTATTTAGATTCTGCACAGTGGTGCAGAAAGACCAAGACCCTGGAATGAGCAGAATAACAGAAATATTTTTAAAGATTATTTTTATCTTGCTTACACTAAAAATATTGTTTTATCTTTTTCAGATAAGGTATCTGTTTGGATGATTGTAACAGGGTTCAAACAGGGCCTGGAAAACCGGGAAAGTCATGGAATTTGACTTTTGTTTCCCAGGCCTTGAAAGTCAGGGGGGAAACAAAATATGGAAAGTCATGGAATGATTGTTTTAACTGCATTTCTTCAGTACTGGAATGCAACCAATTTGTTCACAAAAAGAACTGAAAGAAGTTAAAGGGATACCTGTAAAGTGTCAGATATTGCACAAAATAACATTTGAGACGTCAATTCTATATCAATATCATTGTAAAATACAATTGAAAGATTTGTGAAAGTTTGAAAGAAAATGAACACTGTTTACCTAGTGAAAAAAACGAATATTGAGTTCATATTTTATCACCGAATACTGATGGCCTGCCGTAGATTTGTCGCAGTAATAATCAACCGTTTGACGATATCCGCACCGTGTATGTTTACAGACGGTACAGAATTCATGGAATTTGCACACGCTCGGCTCAAAGTTCAGTCGGGTCGGAAAGGTTTCCCACGCGCGCTGGCCGGACGTGTTCAGCTACGACAATTGTACTTTATTTGAAAAGCGTTGCCAACGCTTTTCAAATAAAAGATTTCAATGATAATTATCTTCATACTAAAGGGACATTTTAAAAAATTTAACCCTATTTTATTCTTCTCTTACCATAAGCTAAACAACACGGCAGAAGAGAAACGAGGAAGCTCCTAGTATTTTTCGTGGAGTTAGACACTTTACAGGCATGCCTTTAAGCAACCTTGTTTACCGTGTTGAGAAGTCATGTAAAAGTCATGGAATTCTTGCTTGGAAAGTCATGGAATTTGACTTAAAGTTATCTAGTAACTTTGTTGAGATTTCTGTGATCTGATATGTCCACTAATATAAGTGATGTGTGAAAATTTCAGGGGTGAAAATGCAAAAGATATTTGCATACTCATTGCACTGACTTTGTACACAGTTAAAACTTTCCAGTGGATAATTAAAAATCAGAACACTTCATTCATGAATATCTTTCTAAGGAAAGTGAAATCTGGTAAAAACCAAACCAGTTCCATACTTCTATTGGTAATACGAAAACAACAATTTATGAGATAACCACGAGAGTTTCAAGTAAATTTTGTGGATTTTGACAATGTTACTAGATCCCTTTAATAGTATGGGTATGAACCATGTGTGAGTGAAGAACAGTCATCCAAGTGGCAAAATGCAGTTGAGGATGAGATCAAGACCTTGAGAATTCTTCCACAAAGAATCATAAGTTATATTTACTCTTTATTAATGTCCCAAGCTTACATTATGATTGTGTCCTTTATTTTCTAACTCAGAACCAGATAAATTGTCTGTTTGGATGAACGTGAGTGAAGCAAAGTTGACCGACTGGCAAACTGCCGTGGAAAATGAGACAAAGACTCTGGAACAAGAAGCTTCAACCCACGGTGATATGCTTCTATTGGATGTTGTAGACACCTACAGAAATATTCCTGCCAAAATGCTGCAATTTTATGAGTGGTGAGTAGCATTTGACGTCCTACTTCAAATGTTTAATGTTGATATTCTGCTTCAGCTGTATTCCGACTAAACTTTTAACTTCTGTTACTTGCATTGTTGTAATTCATTTGCGTTAATTTCCATTTGTTACTATTAAAGGTAATCTTTATCAATTCAGATTTTAATTATATAAGGGAAATGAAGTCAGATAATCTTAATTCTAGTCTATTTGTACAGAAAATAGAGGCAAAAAAATAGTCAAAGAAATTTGCAGTGTACACTCTTGAAGCTGAAATGTTAATCGCCCAATTTTGCGACCAAATCAGACCATCTATGAAATTGTACTTGCCTAACATTAATTTTTATTGAGCCAGTGATGTTGAGTTTTGACTAAATTACTCTCCATCTTTTTTTCTTTGTGTAGGTTGGTGCAATTAAATCACATAGAGTATGTTATCAAGACGGATGATGATGTGTACATGAACATCGATAATATTATGCAGGTATGTATCATGAATTATGAAATATATTATAATTATACTGAGGCCTTTGCAGATTAATATACAGTAAAACCAGCCCTCACTTCATACATTCCAGAATGCGCTTGTTAACACTTTGAGTGCCAGGGATTTTAATGCTCTATTGCATTTGTGTGTATTGTAACTTGCAAAAATGCGAGCTTGGCACTCAAGGAGTAAAGGACCCTTCCGTCCTGTGGACTAACCACTCTCTCAGACCCGCCTCCATTATTCTTAATTTTTTTCTTTACAAACTTGCTATTCTTTCTCGTATGAAATATTTGTATAAACTGCTGAGCTTCATGGATGAGAAGAGACTTGTTATCCAAGATATGGTGGGGCCACTTTTATATGGACTGAGCACAGGGCTAGACTTGACCGAGTGCCAATGGCCATCATAATTTCACTTGGCCACTAGAAATTGTTTTATTGGCCACCAACAATCTAGGATGTACACCACACAAGCTTATGATGGAAGTCTATCTGATGTGTCATTTTGGCCACCTGAAAGAAAAGCTGCTAAGAAAAGATGTGTTGGGGTCACTTCCATACAGACTGGAATAGGCACACCACAGAACTTAGATAGAGAGCACAATGAGAAGACTTGGACAGCATGCATTATGCTTTGTTGTTTTGTTGTTCAAATCATTGAATCTTTTTAAATAACATTTTCTTTTGATGTAAAAAAAAACATTCTTGCACCTACCTGGTAGAGCTTTACGGATGAGAAGTACTTGGTTCCCAAGATGTGGTGGGGCCACTTCCGCACAGGCTGGCCGGTGGAGCATCATGGGAAGTGGGCAGAGCCCAATTACCAGTCCGATGTCTGGCCCTCCTTCGCCTGCGGGTCAGGCAGCGTTATGAGCATGGACCTGGTCCAGTGGCTTACTCACAATTCAAGGTATGTACTAAAGGTTGTTTTGAATCGTAAATGTTGGTTTGTTTGTTTGTTTATTTTATTTAATCACGGTAAATGCCCGCGTTCAGCTAGAAGCTGTTTCCTGCAGGGCCGTGTTCAAACAGAATAATACAAGAATACATACAATAACAGCTCAAATTTCAAAAAGGGATAGAATTAACCCGTTCCCTATGAGTTTATGAAATCCCCATAGACTTTGTACACAACCCACTCGGTTCCTGTGGACGAGTTTATGAAATCCCCATAGACTTTGTACACAACCCTCTCGGTTCCTGTGGTCAAGGGGTTAACATATTTACAAAGATAACAGATAATACAACAGACTTGTTAATTTTTGTCTTTGTTTGTGGCCAGTAAATTGCTCAAAATTCAAGATACGTATTAGATACAGCAGGGCTCAACAAATTGTGTCACGTACAAGTCGAACACCTATCTTAGGTGGATATTGGCTAAGTAAAAGGTCTACTCTGATTTGCACTTCTGTATTTTCTTAAATTACCATGAACATTAGGATGTTTGTTTAGTTGATCAAATATGAAATAAAAACTTTTGTATTTGCCTCCAAAATTTGCAGGTTATGGTCTGTAAATGATGCGTGTTATGCAAAAATCAAATAGTCAGTTACTTGGAATAAAGCTTGCAGCCATCTGACCCACATACACAGATGACCTAAAATGGGAATTTTTTGCTTTTACAACCATTAATATTGTCATCGATTTGATCTCTTTCACCAGATATTTATACAGATCTCAAGGTGAATATGTATCACATGGTATAATGCTAGAAGCTATCCAGCCTATATGCACACAGATGCATTAGATGGCACTGCATCAAGAACTTCTCCTGTACATTCATTTATACTTTCTTTTAAATTGCTTTTTTCCCCCCAGATATTTACACCGATTTCAAGGGGAAGATGTATCCCTTGGGATATGGCTAGCGGCAATCCATCCCAGGTACACAGATGACCCCAGATGGCACTGCGACAACACCTGCTCATCGTCCATGTTCGTATCCGCGGAGCTTTCGGCGGACGAACTGCGGAGCCGCTGGCATCATAGAAAACAGTGCGGCGATCCATGCGGGTGCGGTTGACGACCGTCTTCTCTTTTAGATAGCGATAGATAACAGTACATTTGTCAAATTAACTTCTTTTTTTTGGTCCATTTTAAAAACAGAACTTCCATTGTTTTCCTATAATGTCAACTCCATGATTGGTCATTTTGTTCGTGCATTTTGAATCTTTTACTAACGGTATTACTTTATTTAACATGTCCGACACGTTTCTATTATTCCAAATGTCAAAAACACCTTGCCTTGCCATCATTGCATCCATTTGTCATTTAAATGGGAGACTGAATAATTGTTGTAATGTTTGTTAGTACTATTTTAATACTCAATTGAAATGTTACACCTCATTTAGTATTTTAAATGCCTATTCAGTGTGGACAACTCATTTACTATTTTAGTTTACATTTATTCTGCTTATTGGTGGGGGCGGAGTGACGTCACTTCCGCTTAACAATGACATCGTTTGACAGGTTTGACTGTAGTATGTCAGGATGTATGTCCATGAATTTGATACTGGGTCTATACAGGGTGGCCCAAAAAAAACGGAACGGGGCCCTTCCCAAAATATAATACCACAATGTTTATGTTCATCGGATAGGGTGTCCTTTCCAATGAAAAACGATACCAAGAACAGTAATTTTGGTCAGGTCGTTTTTGTTTAAGGACGCAGTGAGTGAGACCATGTCTGGTGCCGATTTATGTCGATTTCGACCTAGTCAATGCCAGTTTAACCGCACTCCTTGCCCGTAATACCATTCAGCGACCATGCCCATTCTCTTGGCACACGGCTGAGTGCACACTAACAATAGTGCGCAATGCTCAACGCTATGAACGGCGGTTCATGCGATTCATCAAGCGCTGGCTCAATACAAATTGACAAAAAAACAGAACCTGACATGGTGTCACTCACAGCCCCCTAAAACAAAAACTACACGACCAAATTGACTGTTCTTGGTATCGTTGTTCATTTGAAAAGACACTCTATCCGATGGACATAATACATTTGTTACTATATTTTGGGAAGTGCCCCGTTCCGTTTTTTTGGGGCCACCCTGTATAATCAATTATCCATGATATGTAATACCGTCCAGTTGAATATTTTTGATTCCCGCAACAGACATAATTGGATCTAATATTTTAGGAAATGTGTATATTATATTTTTGATAAAATTATGTATTTGTAAACTTGTCAATAAAAAAGTAAAGAATATTTTTTAACTTGAGAAGGAAAAGTACTTAAGTAAGATAGGAGACATGAATATGTTCTTCATCGTGATCAAACCGAGGCTATTATGGTGACTTTATTTCAATAAATTGTTTTATTATTATTATTATTTCTTTAATATTGTTTTTGATACTTCTGATCTTTCTATGAATGTGTATTTTGGTGCTATTTTGCGAGGTATCTTCATTGTACTTTTATGAAGATTTCCTTTGTATTCACATTCAACAGTATTATGTTAATGTACTAAAGGCATATTGATGTTTATCTTTAGTTCTTAGTTGTAGAATAAGTGCTATTTGTCAAGATGCTATCAATTTAGAGTTCTTATCTGTTTGACTTGAAATTATTCAGTGAACTTTGAAAATGTAATAAAACAAATTTATTTTTTATGCCTAAATAAGAATCATGTGACCTTGAGGGAAGGTGAGATTTTTTTTTTTTTTCATTTTAATGTTTAAAAAAAATAATAATACAAATTATAATAAAAATAGTGTGTCGCAAATGTTCACTATATCCAATTGAGGCTATGTAAACTGTGAACTGGGTTGATATTTAACTATATTTTAGGGGGTAATTTTTTTCAAGATATCTCTTAAAGGTGCACCTGTAAAGTGTCAGATATTGCCCAAAATGACATTTGAGACTTCAATCCTGTACCCAAATCATTGTAAGATATTCCGAATGATGTGTGAAAGTTTCATAGAAAAAGAACACTGCTTTCCTGGCTAAAAAAGCGAAAACATGCGTCAGCTTTTACAACAAATTACTGTATGACGTTTATGAGGTTTATGACCGTTCATTAAAGCTATTGAGCTGAATGATAGATATCGTCATATTAAAGGGGCATTTGAAAAAATCTAACCCTATTTTATTCTTTTCTTACCATAAGCTAAACAACACGGTAGAAGAGAAACGAGGAAGCTCCAAGTAATTTTTGTGGAGTTAAGACACTTTACAGGCATCCCTTTAAGATACTGTATGATCAATATGTGGTGGGTTTAATTTAATTTAAAACATATTTTTGCTGCTCATAGAATTGCACTCTTCCAATGTATCACTTGTGCCTGATTCTCACAAAGGGTTTATTTTGGACAAAGATTATTTAAAAACTGTGCCTTCTTTTCAAACTTTCAAAAGTGTAAACCAATTGTTATTTGTATTCAAGAAAGGCATATTTATAAGGACGTAGATGTGATATTTTCTTACAAATTTCTAATATATAAAATCAAGTTTTAGAGTCTGGATTAGAAGTGTATTGTATATTCTCAGAAAGTCTCAAATGTTGATAGTTAAAATGATTTTGTGTACTGAAAATGACAATGTTTTGTTTTTGTTATCCATCAGAATATTGTCCTAGGTAGTCCACACCAATATACTTTTTACAAATATAATTTTAAAAATATAACTTAAGTGTACAATTTATTGTTTAGATATTTATATATTTAAATAACAAGTTTCACAAAATTGCTTGTGATTTGAATTGTAAGTGTGTTAGTTGTTGCCAATAGATATATATCCTACATTTTAAACAAATTTAGAGGCTTGACTTTTTTTCAAAACCAACATGATTTATATCCTAGTTACTGCAATGAGCTGTATTTGTGCATTATTTGTTTGAGATTCAATGGAAAATATTAAATATTCCTTTGATTGCGACTGAATACGTGTATGAAACAAACATTGAATTTCTTTTTCCATTGCACAGCAGATCTTGTTCAAATTATTTTCAAGGAAATTTAGGGATACACATACATTTGGAAGTACACTTATTACTTGTAGTGTGTATAAGAACATGAATTTCAAATTATAAACTAAGTATGATATTGTATATTACTTATATCTGTTTCATATCAACATTCACTATGGCCCAGATTCATCAGTGGCCCTAATTTAGTCTGGGCTAAAAAGACAGAAATTACTAGTAATCGGTTAACCATTCCACACGTGTAGAATATTATATGCCCTTCAATAATTGTAATTTGCCACTGGAGATATTCTAATTTGTTTATGTCCATATTCCAATCAACCCCTCTATTTCTACTTAGGCATCGGGACAAAGGGCTGCTTGACATTACAGTCATAGCATAACCAGTCACCAGTAATATATAATGTCCTGGATGATACAGGATGCAAATACTCGTGACCCATAATACTGTGACTGGAATGTCAATTGGCACTTTGTCTGGATAGTATTACAGAGGGATTTGCATTGGTAATGAAGATAAAGGGCTAGTATAATTTCACTGGTGTGACATGGTTTGAACAGTTACTGGTTATTTTCTCTCTTTTTAGTCTGGACTAAAGTTGTGCCACCGATGAGAATTTGGGCCAATGGGTCTAACTCCTGCCACAATTACAGCATTTACTTGCAGCTCAGGTTTTAAATCATTTTTTTTACAAACGTATTTGCAAGTATTTATGAAGCAAGACAGTGACAATTAATTTTGGAAATAATTAGAATTATTGTAATTTTATGGAAACAAAGTCACAGTAGTTTTACACATTTATTAAAATGTTGAGGCCCGGTCACATATTACTGGATAGTGTAAACGGATGCCCGACAGAGAGCAAAATTGTTGATCCGTTCCTATGCATTTCTTGTCGGGCGATGTACGTTGTTCTATCCGGCGGATTGTTTTGTACGTGAACTGAGCAATGGAGATGATATTCACCTCTTGATAATTTGATTTCGGAAAATGTCCTATTGGTCCGACCGTCTGTTAACAATATCTGGTGATATGTGACCGGGCATTTATGCATCAACTTTTTCCCATTTTCTCAGAATGGGGCTTCAAAGTATATCAAAAATGTTAAATTCTGTGTGGCCTTTTTATTACGAGATGGAACAAAATATGTCTTTCCATTCTTCAATTACAGTACTCAAAACACAGAGGATCTGATACCTCAGAAGACTTCGGCTGAATTTTGTCAATGTTTACATGCATGTACAGGAGCAGCTTATGTACCGTCTTCTTAGCTCAAGTATATATTGTGTAAAGAAAGTGTCTGGTTCTTTCAGCTCATATAACATGTAATTGTTCAAATTGTGAAATGTTGTGATATCAATTTATAGTTCATGTACAGACCTTGAAGGCCACACCACACCATCTTCATAGGGAGAGTAGACAGTGCGCCCATTCGAGACAATTTTACAAAACCAATTTTGATAACTTAAACCGTAAGGTGGCTAAGACTACAATTTATGGGAGTTTGTTCCATATGTTGTATAGTCTAAAAAGAACTCTTATCAGAGTCTATCCAAGTCTAGAAAGTGCAAGAGGAGAGCAGAGTTATGAAATGAGCGACGCCTGTTATCACATGAATAACTGGCTATAGATTTAGATGGTTGATCTGCTCAAAGTATCTGTTAAAGACATTGGTTGAGAAAGACAAGGGCACCAAGTCACTGTTCGTACTAAGGAGATAAATCATGTTTTAATTTTGGGAGCTTAGTTTTAGAAACCCAATTTAGATATTTTTAATTTTTTTGTTTTCCCCTAATTAGAAGTAATTACTATCTGGAAATTTGGCATCCCATAGAGAAGGGTCCAATCTAGACATTGGTGTGCAGAACTCAATGTAGCAAAAAAACAATGACTTGATGCCCTTCTCACTCTTATCCAATAAGTCATTCTGTGCATTATGGAACCAAATTTTAGGAATTGAAAGCTATAAAATAGGACAAAATGAGTATTCTTGTATGAATAATGTTCTCTTTGATATAAATGTATAAGCTCTTTGAGGAATGAAACTGCAAAATAAATATGCATAAAAATGACAAGAGATACTTGTTGAATGAGTTTATTTCCATTTTTTTTTACAACATTGAGAGAAGGAAATTTTAGTTTTGTTTTATCATCAAAGCAATATTCCCCTTTTTTCCCCCGAGGTACCTTCTGCAATGGTCAAGTCAATTTAAACACAAATTAAAATGTCATTAAATGTCATATTATTAACGGTGGAACCTCGCTAAAACACTCATAACAGATTTTGCTAGTCTCTTTGCTTTCTACTGTGATATAAGAAGAGTAAGAAGTTCAATAAAACAAGGTAATTTTCATTAACCTGATCAATGTCCTTGTTCTAACGAGATTCCACAGTATACAGTAGTGTATACACAAAAAAGGAAATTGACCAGAGACATATTAGCTACAGTGGAACCTCTTTATAATGAGCTTGTTAATATGAGCTACCTTCTAAATAAAACAAGGAACCAAATCTTTGTGGTCGCAATCTCTTTTTATAACGAGATTCCACTGCACCGAATACATACAATTTTAGATTTGTTTTCAATCTATGACTTTTTTGTAGCATAATTTTCACTTCTAACATACAGGGAAGGATTAGTATAAAAGGTCAAATTGAAAGTTAAAATTGTCCATACATTGGTTAACATGGCAATGATTACAGCTTAGTTTGAGCTATTAAAATTGAAACTGACAGAATTGAAATAACATGGCAACACATTTACAAAATCCTTGTAATACAAATTGAAATTTACAAAATAAAAATTGTAGGCAAGATTCAAGAATTGTATTAAAAATTATTCTTTACTTGGTAGTTAACCTCTGCTGGCAACAAACCATATTTAGTCAAATGAATGGAAATTTATTTACATTATACAATATTAATACAACTGTCCATATATTTACATAATAATACCACCCATTGTATCAAGGGCTTTCACTGGACTTTCATGTAGCAAAAATGACACATAGAGAGTAGACTCCCAACATAGACTTGTGTGTTGTACATCCTAATTTGTTGGTGGTCAATACAAGAGTTTCTAGTGGACAAATGGAATTTATAGTAAACAAATATACCATGCACTGAGAGCCTCTAGTTGAAATTATGGATTCCGAGGTGACAGGAAAAGCACTATGTTCTGAGGGTCGTAGACCCGAAGAACATAGTGCTTTTTCTGTCACCGAGGAATCCATAATTTCACTAGTGGCTCGAAATAGTGCATGATATATTTGTTTTATATCCTTCGCATAATCATAATCATCGCAAAAATAAATGATTTCAATTCAATTAAAGAAAAATATAAAGAAAACCAAAACATTGATCATGGAACCATCACTGCACTGACTATGTTCTGTTTGTGACACTGACCCCCTTTGTGCAATAGACCTAGCGCAGAGCGCGTATTGCGCTATCTTTCCATTCATGGTTACGCGCATTAACAACTAATGCGCACCCAAATGCAAAACGCGCGCATCAAAGTGAATAATTAACCTGCTTTAAATATTACACACGTGTAATTGTATGGAGAAAATAGTTATTCGTACATTACACATACAGCTAGTGCAGTGCACACCGCGGCCGATTGTTAAATGACGAATTAGTGTCACGACCACAGAAGGACAACGATGCACTATGTGCACCATTGTCGTAATTTTAAAATTCCAATACCGCTACGTTATACATGAAATGCATCTCTAGAATATTCTTTTGAACTTATTGATATTCACGGGTGAAAATGTGCTGTATTTCTTTTAAAATTACTCTTTGAGAAATCTCGTCGAGCATCTTTCGCAAGCTAAAACAATACCTCTGCTCGCAGGGAAGATTTATAACACGCATCTCTATGGGCTCAATATGATCACCCGGCGTCTATGACGTCATTCATGGAATAGCATTTACTATTCCATGAATGACGTCACGCATAGCACATTTTTTCCATGGGTATAACTATGTTTGGTCACATGACGCTATGTAGACCAATCACTGAACAGGATTTCATTCATGTAGGATATAATGGCTACTGGCACCTGGTCCATTGGAAAGCCCGGGTTTACGTAATACCATATTCTGCATAATGTGTTTCCTTATTATTACTTAACCACTTTGGGATTTTACTGGAAGAAAATAAATGGTCATATTTATCAATGAAACTGTATGTTTATGAAATTAAATGACAACATTAATACCTAGACACTGTCCTGAAATATATAGAAAAAAAGTTGTTGCTCAATGAGAAGAGATTATGTGCTATAGACAAGGCACATGTTGACTAGATGGGAAGCTTATCATCCCCATACACATCGTTCTGTTTTCGCTACAATGAATTCTTGATTCAAGTAAATTTATGATAAACACACATAACAGTGGAATCTCATTCAATACTGACACAACAATACCTGTTAAAACAATACCTGATAATTCATATCAAAAGTAACTTTCCTGGCACCAAAGTTCACAATGTTTTTTGCATTAATTATTAACATAATATCTCTTGTCCCAGGTATGTTATTTTCACAAGTCAACTGTATGTAATGACTACTGGAGGCCATTTGCACTACTTCAATTAAATGCAGTCCTTAAAGGGTTTCTAGGTTGACAACATGTGCAAAAAGTAATGAGTGGTTGATACAATGTATATTGTTGTTATCTGATATGTCCACTGGGTGTTGTGTGAAAATTTCAAGTTAAATGGATGTTATATGGCCTAGTAATGAGCAAAAAAATAAAGTGATATTCACTAACTCATTGCACTCAATTTGAACACAGTTTTCGTGGTCCAGTGGATAATTTAACATCCGAACACTTCAATCGTAAATATCTTTTTAACGAAAGAGAAATTTGAAAAACAGAAACCTGTCCCATGCTTTTATTGTTAATACAAATACAACAAGGTATGAGGGAACCGCTAGAATACCAATTCGGATTTGAGGATTTGGACAATGTTACTAAGTCCCTAATAATTAAGTATTGTCCTAGATAACATACTCGATTCAAACCTATCTTTGCAATGTTTAGCTACAACACTACACTTTGTTGAAACTTGTGTAAGTCGATGTCTATGTACAAGTAACTTAACATCAACCTGATGATGGTCAGTAAAGTGACATCACTTGTTCTGTGGAAGAGGTTTGCTCTGAGCCCTGTGCCAGCGGTTCCATTCACTGGCTCTCTGACTGTAAGCAACCAAAAGATACCAAGATACAAATAAAACAATCATATTACATTTTGATATGAATGTAACTCTTTGATCTAAATACACTTTCAAAACTTAGCTCTTGACTAATTCACCCATTCTAAAGTAATCCATTTGTTAGAATATGTCTTCATAAGTTCATATCATGGCCTAGACTTAAGCTTTCTTGATGTTTGTCTTTTGGTGTATAAAAGACTTTCTACATACCTTACTTTACCTCCTGATAATAAAGAAAAATAAGGTCATATTAAAGTTGCTTAGTAGATGTATGAAATTTCTCAGGTAGTCGGTCAGTCCGCTCATTATGTTTTGCTTTAACAGCGACTCTAATAAAATATTAAACTGACCGCTCATTGTTCAACGTACATCAATGGCAAAACATGCATTATGAGGGTTTTTAGATTTAACTATAATAAAGCACTATATAAAAAGGGACAATTATTATTATTATTGCACTGAACGCCTTACCTGTAGAGAGCCTTGAATTTGCCAGGTATCTCCTGCCATGCCTGTGCAATCAGTCTGGTGATCTCCCTTGCCTTCAGAGGAGGCCAACCACTAGAAGCAAGGCATTGCAAAACAGAGAGATATGAATTAAACCACAGGACAGTAAAATACAAGGTAAATAAGAGGAAATAATTTGTAGTACATGATAGTTGAAAATAATGAAGTATATTGAAATGAAACGGGTGAACATATGGATATAAGTATTTAAAGGGATATTTTTTAGACTACCATTTCGGGGTGAACCTGGACGGGGGGGGGGGGGGGGGGGGCAATTCAGGAGGGTCAGAGGACAATTATCCACTGGACTCCACAACATATACTAAAACTAAAATTGGATTTATATCCAGGAAGCGGGTTTATATTACATCTTGGCTAATATTGCTATCTTATGAAGATATTAACGTAATATTACTAAAATTTATTTTATGCAGATAGATTGAGAAATTCTTATTTAAGATTACTTGACAAGTTGACATTATGGTATGATTATGTATGCAACCACAACATTCAAATCATTTTTTGTTTACGTTTGGCATTTTAGATTAACACTTTGTATCTCTAATTCTCTATTCTCATAGTGATTGCAGTTAATACTAAAACTAATCTGGCAAATGACTTTATAAAAATGGATCTGAAGATACATCAAACTTACTCTCTGAACTTCCTCTGGTTGACCTTTGAAAACAGCTGGAAGCCGTTCAGCGGGGATCGGCGAGACGCCAGCTCACAGTCGCAATAGGATTCTACCTGGGTGGGATCCGCACCAACGTCCAGGATGATCTCGACTCTATGCCTCACCGCCTGGAAGAGAGATCCCTGCTGGTGGTGGTAAAACTGGAAAGGTTGGATGGCAGCAAGTGACGTCAGTCCATTGCCCGGAGGAAATACATCCGACCTTGGACCGTGCATGAGGGTGCAATTTATGTACCCCAAGGTTGGGCTTGCATTGAAGTCGTCACTGAGAGTCTGGTTCAGGATGTTGTTTGGTTGTAAAGCAAGAGTGGGCATGCTGTTGGGTGGGAAGGCATGGAGGTAGGTGTGTGGGTGCTGGTCCAGCTTGTGCTGCTGTGTAGTAATCGAGGATGCCATGTTGGGCAGCATGAGGTTTTTTGGTTGTACCTGAATACAGGTTGTACCCAGATTCTGTTGGGCTACAAGTTTTCCAGATCCAGTTGGTACTGTAACTAATGGAACCCCAGCTCCCTTATTTGAACCATGGATGAGTTGACTTTGAGGGGTGAATTGTGACTGGTGCTGTGTTACACGTGGAACTGGCGATTTTCCTGGAGGTTTTGAAGATCTATCGTCCAACTGCTTCAGTGAATTCTTGCTCCATTCGAAAATATCACAGTTCCCTGGATTGATTCTGATCTTGGTTGGAGCACATTTCTTCCTTGCTGCATTACCATCACATCTGATCAAATCAGCGAGGGATGCATCTCTTCCCTTCAACGCACTGGTGCTTTGGGACGTAGAGCTGCAGCTGTACGACCCCTGTGACTGTGAAGAATCCTTGTCGGTAGTCTTGCAGCTATTGAACCCATCATCAAAAGACTCTGCTCCACAATGGCTAGATGGAGAAGATTCCAGTTGGCTTACTCCAGAAGTGTCCAGATCGGAAAGACTCTCATAGCAGACCATGCTGCTACCTGAAGTGCATTGATCATCAAGCAAACTCTCAGGGTTGAAGTTGAACCCAGCTGAATCCGACTCCATCTCTTCTATGCTGCTCGGTATCTCTCCGCATTCTTTACTGCCAATGCTAGGAGTAGAACTTGAGTTTCCTGGATCCCTCTTCGAATTTCCCTTCGGTCTGCAACTTTTGGACTTGGAGACTCTCATGTCGATGCTTCCCACTAGTTTGTCAAGTGATTCGTGATTCACAGGTGTACCTGCAGGAATCTTATGCTGAGACCCATCTGTGTTTATCCAGAGAAATTGATACTGATTGAGAGATTCTCGCAAATATTTGCTCAAACATGATTTCTCTTGTGCAACTGCTTTTAGCACTTCTATTTTATTTGAAAGATAATTTATCATTTTAAGCAATGTACAGAAAGTTATAATTCAAAACATCTTTAAACATGAAACAATTTTAAGATGCTGAAAAGGTTTGATTTCTACTACGATGGATGGGATGTAAACAAAACAAAAACAAATTCAGAACACAACCATGTCATACATGTTTCTTAAATTATTTTCTAGTCCTAGAAATTAAAATTTTCTTGTTCTTGCAACCCTGATAAAAAAAGTTTTATCTGAACAAAATAACAAACTGGTTTCAAAGAGTTTGCAAGGAGTTTGTTATTTAAGAGAATGAACTTTACTCTTGTCTTACCTATCAACAAATGAAGTGGTTCGCTGAAAGACAACTCATCATACTCGGCCGAATGCATGATGTCCATCTCTGAGCAGAGATCTGCAATCTTGTCTTCAAGAAACTGCATATAATCATTTGTCTTTTTCAAGACATATTGCTGGAAGATAAACCAGAAATGGAAGGTTTTAAATAGCATTCTAATTATTGCACAATGTAGTTTGTTGAATTCCCTCACCCCCACCCCCCTTATGCAATTTTATAATACTGTCTAATTCTATGTGTGCCCTGGAAATGGTGGTTGTACTTGTAGTTGTACATTGAAGATCAAAGCTATTTAATCACAACAAATTCCCAGTTGCTGTATGTTTGGTTTACTATTTTAATTGAACTTAGTTTGTAATAAATGCTTACCCAGGTAACCATAATGATAACAGTTACTTTAGTGAATGAGAGGACTGCTTAATTTTATACCCTTGTTATTAAAAATGCAAACAATGTGTGGATTTATATGCGTTCAGGACAGGTACTGATACAACTTCGTATTCAACTTTAATAGCAAAGACATGCATGCATCCAGAAATATCATTTAGCCACCAAAGAATTAGGAGATCTACAACACACAAGTTTATAGGGTGGGAGTCTTTGATGTGTCAATTTGGCAACCTGAAAGAAAAGTTTATATATGGGAGAGCCCTATACATCGGCATCCTCACTTGAAACAATTACTCACCTTCGATTCTGGTTCAGCAGGTCCACTAGAAGGAAGGGCACATATGAGTTTTTTCAAGCCCGTGTTCAAGGTTTGATGTCTTTGTCTGTAAAGTAAAAGCGAAAGTAATGGACATCTCATGCAACTAAATCTAATTGAAATGAGGGTCAAGCCTATAACAATGTTAATAATAATAATATAGAACATAGCATGTACAATGGTCAATGAACATAATCAAATTTTATAGTTTAATAGCATAATATTCAGTCTTATTTGGAGAGCCCCCCCCCCCCCCCCACCCATCATGTAAACAGGGTTTGATGTCTAGCCTAGTCTCTTGAGTCTAGACCTGTCAAGATTAAGCCTAGACTTGATTTTCTTCAGTGTCACATGGTTTTTATTTCTATGAAATAAGCAGGGGTCTGGGGGCTGCAGCACCCCAGGCTACTACAAGATTTTCAAATTAAAAACAGCTATTTTCAATGTTGATTATTGATAATTATGTTTTTTTCCCTTATTGGCATTTATATCCATCAAATTTCCCCCTTCATTTACAGAATTATTGGGAGGGAAAACAATGTTTGCCCCATATGCCCCAGGGTCGACGACTCTGTTCTGAGTGACTAAAACATCAAAAACATCAAAGTCATCAAGTTTCTTCTTTTTTTTTGCTTGTCAGGTGAAAAACAGAAAGGTTTTATTATTTGGGTGCTAGACAATTGGTTCTCCCCCCCCCCTTCCCAAATGAGGGATGAGGGGGGGGGGGGGGGGGGTATTCATGTATATTTGAAAGACAGGTATGTGCCGCCTTCAATGACCCCTTTTTTCACAGCTGAGCCGGCTGCCCCCAAGGGTCGCATTTTCACCCAAAAGGTCATTCACCGCTCCTATAAAGTAAGGGTCCCAATTTCATTTTTTTAAAGTCTGATCGCTGCTCCTACTCAAGGACAAGGGTCCTATTTTCATTTATTTTAAATCGATCATCGCTCCTAAGGCCCTCCTAAGTCAAGGGTAAATTTTCATGAATAAAAAAAAGGCCGAATGCCACTCCTATTAAAGTCCGGGCCTAAGGGTCCCATTTTTATCAAAACAAGTAAAGGCTGCTCTTAAAGTCTTAGTCTTAAGACCTCGGCCTAAAAAATTTTGGGCGATGGACACCCATTTTGAAGTTTGCTGAGCCGGAGGCACACCCCCATTCTTTAGACCCCCGTTTGAAGTTGGCTGCCGCTCCAGTCCAGGACCCCCGTTTTGAAGTTGGCTGAGGCACATCCTCCCCCCCCCCCCCCCCCCTGCCTTGCATGCCAGCTCAACTTGTTACTGTTTGTTACTGTGTTAGTCTGGTGTTAGTACACTACTGTTACTTTTACTACTGTTAGTCATGTTAGTTGTTACTTAGCCTGCCCTAGTCGCATACATACCTTTCATTCTTGCGATGCATTTCCTTCTTGACTTCGAGTTCTTCTGGTGATGGTACCCGTTTTGTTGCCATCTGCATTTGTAACTTGTCACGTTTCATTGTCGATTTGTTGCTTTGCCTGTGGCTGTGAGTGTGATGCTTGGCCTTGGTCTTGCTTGTTTTGACTTTGCCTTTGGTCGTTTTGCTTCCGGATTTTAACTTGTTTCCAATTCCAGCTTCATGATCACCGTCTCCAACATGAGCAATTTTGGAGCTAGATTCTTTTTCTCCATCGTCTAATTCATTCTTTTGTCGCTGCATCTCCTGTACCTGACTCTGAGTCTGAGATTGACAATGAGTCTGATTCTGACGATGTGAGTGACACTGAATGTGAGACCGTCTGCTTTTCACTTCCTTCATTGACATTGTCATTGTGTGGAGTGATCTGATATTTACTTAGTATATAGACTAGTATTAAATAGTAGGACTAGGCTAGGACTTTTACTAAAGACATAGTAAACAGTCTAGTTCTAGTTCTACTTCTACTACTACTTAGTTAGTAGCCCCTGCCCCTGCTGTACTGCACTGCTGTAGCCAATACTGTACTCCAAACAGCCCAATGAGTCCCAGATTCGACACAGCCTGGTCCTGGAACAAACTTGTTGGTGGAATTCTGGAAGGTTTAATTACTGCCTAGTATAATGCAGGCGCTAGCCATCGCCACGTGTATTATCCCGGCCGGCCGCCACTACGAAAAACAACCACTGATATGATTGGCTGAAAGTGAAACCGAGTCGAGTTGACCTTTATTCAAGACATTGTACATTTTATCTGTAGTTCTTCACTGCAAGTTGTAAATATGAAAAACCGTAGTTAGTTTAACGTACGATAACAAATATATTTTGCCTTTTATCATAAAATTTGAAAAAGGCTGTACATAATGTAAACGTTATTTGCTCTCTAGGAGCCCTATACTCTAAAGGGTAAAATTTTAAAAAAGCCTTGCACATAGAAAACCTAAACACTACCAGTACCAGCCACTGAAGTCAGTGGTACCAGCGCAGCGCAACGTGCAGTGACTTCAATATTTCGATGGCTGATCGAGAAACTAGTGATATTTATCATCCTAGGAAAGGGATTATGGCATCAATATCGGATATTGATCAGGAACTTGCGGAAATTACCTGTGAAACCACCGTAACGAAACTGAACATCAAACAACTGTGTGAAACTATTGTAAACGTTTCTAAGGTACTTAAAGTCTACCCAGTCCCATACGTTTAATTTCATGTTTGTTGATTTAAATGTAGTCTGCTGCAGTACTTTCTTTAACATTGCAATGAATAGATTCTATCTAGTATAGTACTAGTTCTAGTATTAATAATAATATTAATAGTGACATGCATTATTCATGTTTCGAATTGACTTGAACAATAACAATAAACATTTTTGAGAATGACAGTGAGATGAATTTGATGTGGTATTTGTGCACATTTGTGAGTTTGAGACCGCATGCCATATACTAGCATGCATTGCCACCAATTGCATTGGCATTGCATTGTCGCACAATAATAATTTCTGGTCGTTTCTGGCCTGGCGAATGTGCAAATGTCTGTAGTACAAAAGATTGAGCAATGTTGTATGCCAAGGGCGTCGATTTCTTCTCGCCATTGGGGGGGGGGGGGGGGGGGGGGATGATCCATTTCCATTTCTGGCGAGGGAGCGAAGTGACAACCCAGCAGCGTGCCCGGGTTTTTATGGCTGAGGGGGGTGGGGGGGGGAAGGGGCCAAAGCTTTTGAATTCAGCTGTTTAGAAATTGGAAGATTATTAAGTGCATGATTGCAAGCATCATGTTATGAGCTGGGCTTTGTCCAATATGAACTTAAGCCTGATAGATACATATATTGCAAGCATTCTGATGGAACCCTGAATAGCATCAGTCATGGGATACCCACATTGGGAAGCTCAGGATTGGGGGTCCAGGGGGCGGAGCCCCCGGAAGCTTTGGGATTTGTAATATCCAGATATAAAGATGTTGTCTATTATGTAAATATAGAGTTAACTATTCTTTAGTTAATTGGCTTTTGAATTAGCGCTTTAGAGATTGGAAGATTATTAAGTGCACATTGCAAGCATCCTGAGGGCACTGTCCAAGTATGGATGAATTTTAGCCTGATATATAAATACTGTCGATTGCAATCATCCTGATGGAACCCTGATAAGTCAAGGGATACCCACATTGGAAAGCTTATTGGGGGTCCAGGGGGCGAAGCCCCCGGAAGCTTTGGGATTTGTAATATCCAGAAATACAATTAACTATTGAATAGTTAGCTCAATTTTAGTGAGCGAAGCGCAAACGCACAGTGGGCCAGGATCGCCTGAAAGTTTGCCAAGAGAGAAGTCCTGAATAAAACTATTTAATGAGTACATGGCTGGTACTGGGTCAAATAACCTTAATGGGGGTTCCAGGGGCGCAGCCCCGGAAGATTTTGGATTTGGGCAGTTTAGCATTATCAAAAAGTGATTTAAAGAAGACTATATAACAACTTCCATTCATGAGAGGGGGCAATGCTCCTTAATTTTAATGTTATTATATATTTTTGAACCCCAAATATTGGGGGGGATGATAATACAGGCCATCCCCCCCCACCTGAAATATTGGGGGGGATATATCCCCCCATCCCCCCCGTGATCGATGCCCCTGTTGTATGCAAATGTAAAATAATATAGTAAAATATTTTTAAAACATGTTTCAGCTAGGCCTCGATGGACGGCTATGCAATTCAATTTAAAAATTTGCATCGTAAGTCTATGTCTACATTTTTCTAACATGTTTTTTAAATATTTTTTCTTAATTTGTGTTTTATAGGAATCTGCTTTTGTTATTGTTAAAAGAAAAGGGTGATGATGTGTGATGAGCCATTACCTCATCATGTGCATTGTGTTATGTTCCACAATAACTTATCTTCTTAATAATTGTTATTGATTAATGCTTTGTTAATAAATATAACAATTATTTTCATCTAAGGATGGAGACATCCTATTTTAATTCCGTTGATTTGTACTCAAGATTTTACTGATAGGAAAGTTGTGAAAATGTACTGAAGTAGTTTTGAAATTGATTCTGGTATTTTCTCTAAATTCAATGTTTATTTTCGAAAGATCATATTTACAATTTTGTCAAGAAAAGGTTTAAATCATCCAGGTCTCTGCATAGCGACCTCTTGCATTAAAATAATATTTGAATAAAAACAGGCTCCTAAATTGAAATTTCTTTCTACCATAGAATCACAATTATTTTGTTATCAATGGTGGCACACACATTTTTAGCTACTACTAATAAAATCAAGTTTGACTTGTTTCCCTTTATACTTTACATTTTGACACTTTTAACTTTCTAACCACAGGAGGTTGAGGGAGCCCTCCTGAGAGAAAAGTGGGCTTCTAGACTGATGATTGATGATGGAGAAAACTGCGCACAGAGGTCACCTGTTGAAGATACCATGGCAATATGTAGAGAGCTTATCAAATCTCCTGAATGCTTTGAAGGCGAGTTGATTTAAGATAATTTATTTCAAGAAATTGAAATAAAATTTAGCAATGCATGAAAGCAATTTCATGTCTTTGAAAAAGAAAACTGTACTGTACCAAAGCTAGACATATATACCAGTGTTGTATGACTCGAGGCCGGTCTTGGTCTCGAGACCGGACTCGAGGCCGGCATTGCCGGCCTCGGCCTCGGACTCGGACTCGGGGACCCTGGACTCGGCCTCGGACTCGGACTCGAAGGTCGTTGACTCGATGACTCGGGCCGAGTCCAGCTCGAGACCGGCCAATTTCCGTATATTTTGTATACTTGTATATTGGCTATTCTGTGCTATAATTCTGCAAGAAACAAGCCAAATATTCTATCCAATCCACCAAGCGATTGTTGCTTGAAAAAGAGATCGCGAATGAACTGACAGCCGACAAGAAAGTGAGCAAAAAATCACATTTGTGAGAAACGAATGGACACGGAAGTTACATATCCATAACAAATAGCCCAAGCTTATATTTGATAGGTATGCTTTCATTTTATACTGTCTTTTTTATGAATTGACACCGCGATTCTGAAAATGTTCGGCTATCAAACACCCGGGGGGGGGGGGGGGGGGGGTACTCACGTATATTGGGTATACGGGGATGTGCCGCTGGGAAGGGTGACTTTTTCAAGAAAGATCCTTAGACATGGGTCCCCTTTTCATTAAAAAAATACTTAGACATGCGGGTCCCTTTTTTCATTTATTCCTTTCCCCTCTTTTCTCCCTCATTTTCTCCGGGATTTGGGGATTTTCCGCTGTGAAATTGCTAAAATGTTCAAGCTCGCTCCGCTCCGCTCGCATACATAATATTTCACAACGTCGGGTGATTATATTACCCTTCATAACGCCATATCATAAGTAATAAAACGAATATACCCATACAATAATTGAAACAAATGGGAATTTTTCGCTGTGAAATAGGTAAAATTTTCAAGCTCGCTCCGCTCGCTCGCATACAAAATATTTCACAACGTCGGGTGATTGTATTTACCTTTATAACGCCATATCATAAGTAATCAAACGAATATAGCCATACAGTAATTGAAAAAAATGGCAATTTTCCGCTTTGAAATAGGTAAAATTTTCAAGCTCGCTCCGCTCGCTCGCATACATAATATTTCACAACGTCGGGTGATTATATTACCCTTCATAACGCCATAATAAGTAATACAACGAATATATACAATAATTGAAACAAATCTACTGGCCCAAAAGGGCCTGTTAAAAAAAACCGTGAGTGTGGAGCCCTGAATGAGTGCATATTATGTTACACATATCTAGGGTTAATCACTTGATCGAGTGATAGATCAATTGCCTTTGGAAAAGAAAATGAATCAATGTAAAATAAAAATAATTAATAAAAAAAAAAAGAGTTGGACTCGGACTCGGTCTCGGACTCGGATGGTCTGGACTCGGACTCGGACTCGGACTCGGATGGTCTGGACTCGGTCTCGGTCTCGGACTCGGACAGTCTGGACTCGGACTCGGTCTCGGACTCGGATTGGGTGGACTCGCCTCCGCAACGAAGTAGCCGGAGTCATTATGTTTTCGGGTTGTCCGTCCGTCCGTACGTACGTCCGTACGTCCTGTTCTCGTGATCGCGTTATCTCAAGAACCGATTGACGGATTTTCACCAAACTTGGGTCATGTATGTATCCTGGAGGGCTAATGATCTGATTAGATTTTGGGGTCATGAGGTCAAAGGTCAAAGAGCTCATTATATATGCAAAAATAGCTCGTGATCGCGTTATCTCAAGAACGGATTGACGGATTCTGACCAAACTTGGTACATGTATGTATCTTGGGGGGCCAATGATCTGATTAGATTCTGGGGTCACGAGGTCAAAGGTCAAAGGTCACAGAGCTCATTATATATGCAAAAATAGCTCGTGATCGCGTTATCTCAAGAAGGGTTTGACAGATTCTGACCAATCTTGGTACATGTATTTATCTTGGGGGGCCGATGATCTGATTAGATTTTGGGGTCATGAGGTCAAAGGTCACAGAGCTCATTATATATGCAAAAATAGATCGTGATCGCGTTATCTCAAGAACGGATTGACGGATTCTGACCAAACTTGGTACATGTATGTATCTTGGGGGGCCAATTATCTGATTAGATTTTGGGGTCATGAGGTCAAAGGTCAAAGGTCACAGATCTAATTATATATGCAAAAATAGCTCATGATCGCGTTATCTCAAGAAGGGATGGACAGATTCTGACCAATCTTGGTACATGTATGTTCCTTGGAGAGCCAATGAACTGATTAGATTTTGGGGGTCATGAGGTCAAAGGTCACAGGGCTCATTATATGTAAAAGTAGCTTGAGATTGGAAATCTCAAGAACTGAATATCAGATTTCAATCCAACTTGATACCTGAATGTATCTTGGGGAACAATTGTAGTCATTAGATTTTGGGGTCATGAGGGCAAAGGTCAAGGTCACTTATAGCTCATAATTGTGATATGTCAAGATCTAAAAGACAGAGTACCATCAAAATTGAGTTGACAGAATTAATTCAGTGTACATGTTGATTTGGGCTTGATATAAATAAATTGCGTAATGGCGGAGGCATCATTTTCGACTGCGCGCAGTCGAAGATCCATCTAGTTTTCCTTGTGACACATTCAGGCCAGTAAAAGCATTTTTTCACATTTTATTGACCTATAACATGTTTTGTATAAAGCTAATTTCCAGAATTGTATATAGATGTAGTATACACATAGTTATAAGCCATGAGGTATACACAAATTTATTTAATTTTCTCCACTTAAAAACTATTTGTATTACTTTAAATAATGAATCTAAGGGATAACACTTCTATAGCTAATAGTATAATGAACAATTGTAGTTTTTACTAAAGTGTTTCTACATACATCTGTTACCATGTCACTTCATATTGAAATGGAAAATAAGAATTCTGATGGAAAATTCATTAGAGCTAATGTTGATTTATTTCCTCCCCTTTTCCCCTCCAGGTGTCGTGAAATCACTGAAAGAAAAAGAAGCCTCCCTTGATGAAGGTATTGATGTAATGCAAAAAGCTCTGAAAGAACTACTTGATGCAACATGAACAAAGGAATGCATCCAGCATAGATGTAATCGTGCGAGACTACTCTACACTTGATATACTTTTCATCCATATGATTTAGACAAGAAGCATGAAATTGAACTGGACACTACTTAACTTGGGCAAGGTGGCTCTGTGGTAGAGCATACGTCTCTTGCACGGGAGGTCATGGGTTCAAAACCTGGCTGAATCAGAGACAGTAATCCCCATACTGCCTTCTAGCCAGGTGCACTGGCGTAGCGACTTACGTAATACCTATTCATCAGGGGGGGGGGGGGGGTGAATGAATAGATCATCCCTCCAGTTGAATGGGTATCAATGACATGTCTACGCCCGTGGCCAGGTGATATGCATACATATAGAAGGGAGAAGGGTTATAATGACATTCATGTTATGCAGGGCTTGCTGGTAGAGCAGTGTTCATCACTGACTGAATACTTGGTGTAAATAATATGTTATCATTCATTAACCCGTTGCGGATGGACAGGAATATGAAGCAACATGTTTTGACTTGTGGGAAATTTGATGATATTGAAGGAAATGGGTTAAAGCAACAGATGAGGGAAAGATTAAGAAATATTGCTTGAGTCTAGACATTAGGAATTCAATATAATATAAGGTAAGAGGGAGGACAGATATCAAAGCATTAATTGGCCAGACATTTGGTATATATGTATGCTCGATTGGTCACAAGGTAAAATGTGTTGAGAAAACTAAAATGTGGATGTAAGACGTGTTGATCAGTGATGATCAGGGTCCTGTAACATAAAGATTCATGATTAATTGTACAAATCTTTATGTTTGCATGGCCCAAAGTCATCTACACAAAGCGTTTGTTGACATACCAGTCATAACCGGTCACCAGTGATATTGCACCCTGGATCGTCCAGGACATAATGACACTGGTGACAGGTTATACTATGACTGTTATCTCAACAAACTTTGTACCGATTCCTAAGCTTAAAGTGATGCCTGTAAAGTGTGTAACTCCACGAAAAATACTTGGAGCTTCCTCGTTTCTCTTCTGCCGTGATGTTTAGCTTATGGTAAGAGAAGAATAAAATAGGGTTAGATTTTTTTCAAATGTCCCTTTGGTATGAAGATAATTACCATTGAAAATCATTATTTCAAAAGCGTTGATCAAAGCTTTTGATAAAAAGTACAATTGTCCTAGCTGAACACGTCCGCATGCAGCACGCGTGAGAACATTCCGGAGATTGAACTTTGAGCCGAGCGAGTGCAAATTCCATGAATTCTGTACAACGTCTGTAAACATACACGGTGCGAATATCTCAAACGGATCATTATTTACTGCGACAAATGTATGGCAGACCATCAGTATTCGGTGATAAAATATGAACTCAATATGTGACCTTACACCACAAAACGACCGTTATGTCGCCGTGGTAGTATGTCTGTTATAAGCTGATATAGCCAAATTTTGTTTAGTATTTCCTGAATGAGGGTATCATAATCTTCCTTTTGTAAAATTTTGAGCGTCAGAAATCATATTTAAATATGATTTGTAATCAAATAAATATGATCAGATAACAGTGCTTGAATGGACGCCGATCTTTGAAACAGCCCGTTTTCTCCCTAACTTTAAAACTGATTCAGCCATGCCGTTCCAAATCTCGGGTGCTCATTTTGAGAGGGTTCGCTTTGTCCAAATATGACAAATTATATACCATTTTAAAGGTAATGACTTCTACTTTAATGTCATGTAAAAAATTAGCACAATAATTTTTCCCGACTTATTGGTCGTTTTGTGGTGTGAGGTCACATATTCGTTTTTTTCACTAGGTAAACAGTTCGTTTTCTTTCAAACTTTCACAAATCTTTCAATTGTATTTTACAATGATATAGATATAGGATTGAAGTCTCAAATGTCATTTTGTGCAATATCTGACACTTTACAGGTATCACTTTAACTAGAGTGATTGATTGGATAATGAAAATAAACATTTAGAATATCTCGGGTGGCAATGGGCTAGTGAAAGTCCACAGGTGTGAAATGGATTAACATGTTTCTGGTAAACAGATTTGCATGTGTTATAAATCTATAAATGATTAATTACTTAAATAGAAGGCATGGATGCAGGAGCCAAGATCATGTGTGTAAATTGTGCATCAATAAGTTTTCGGGGTGAGAATGGCCTGGACATGGATGGTCTTACGCGTGATCTTTTTACAACATTCTGGGGCGCTCTTTCCCGAGCAGGCCATTTCCACCCCGAAACAGGAGTTCCGGTGAGTCAGGCGAGGCTCAATGCACCAACTGCGGCAACCTGGAGGGTATTCGGAAGGATTCTGGGACACGGATTCCTTCTCACGGGATATATCCCCCCATCCGTGTCCCAGACATCCTTATTTTATGTCTTCACAGGCCTATGCCCTCCAGCTCGTCTGACCCACCGGAACTTCCTGACAACTCTGACCCCTCAACAGCAACAAATGCTGAGAAGAGCATTAAGTGGGGAGTTGTATACAGACCAACTCCATCTGGATCTTATGTTTTTTTTCGGACAGCATCATATCAATGAAATGCCCCAGCCTGGCAACATACAGAGCCTTATTCACCGGTTGTCAGTGCTGGAGTACATACAGCATCCCTATTTTCAGTTAATACATATTATGAGAGCCGGCTGGAGAGAGTCAAACAACATTTTTGAGGGGTTAAGTGCAGAAAGGGTAACCGCTGTCCTCAGATCAACTGAAATAACTGCAGAGAGTCATTAATTGCTGAGATGCTGAGTACTCTGATTGATATATGAATTTCAATGAACTACAGATCTACCAATGGTTGCAGGAATGCCTGGAGTTATTATCAGTACCTGAACTGCGGACCTTTCTGCACTTCGCCACCGGATCAAACACTGTCCCTGTTAATGGTGTAATTAATGTATCTTTTAATTCCGATCAAAATGAACACGAGTTTGTAGTAGCGCAAACTTGTAATAATAATTTAATCTTGTCACGCTACATATACAGTTTAGATCTTTTGCGAAGAATTATTGGTAATCTTGTAAATTCCCCCCAACTTTGGATGGATTTTACAAGATTATAGTTTGTTTTGGTCAGAATTAAAATGTAAAGGTATAGTGAAATCCCACTTTTGGTTCTGGTTTATAGCTTTGAATATGTGCCTATATTGATATACGCATACCACACTCCTCTTTTCAAAGAAATCCTTAAGTTGGGCAAACAAATACTGACCTTAATATGTGACCTTAGTTTACACCACAAAACGACCAATAAGTCGGGAAAACTGATTGTGCTGATTTTCATTAGATGAAAACAAATATTAAAACATGATTTCCGATGCTCAAAAGTTCACAGGAGGTAGATTAAGATATGCTTATTCAGGAAATATCAAAATCCTAAATCTCATATTTTGCACAAAATTTGACTATTTTAGCTAATAAAAGAGAAACTACCACGGAGACATAACGGTCGTTTTGTGGTGTAAGGTCACATATGCTATGCATTTTCTTAGTGGTAAAACCCTAACCAATAAAAGTCTTTATACTCATTAGAGGCATGGGGCTCAGTTATTCAAAGACCACTAATATCAAATTAAGTGTTTTTGTAGAAAAGGAACCAAAAGCTTCCCTTAAATGGGTTGGGAACGCAAGAACATTGTCACTTTCTGGAGTTTGAATAGATGATTTCTCCCATTCATTTTATATAGGAACAACTTAGGGTGGACATCAACTGCAAGAAAGCATTTAACAATTACCAGATTATTGTATGTTTGGGAGAGGATATTTTTTTATATTCCATGCACGCAAACAAGAAAATAAGAAATTGACTCTGAATGTTGTTTTTGTTTAGTACATGATATATAATTGATTGCATTATTAGAAATGTATGTATACATATCAATATTTTCTTTCAGTACTCTTTATATAAATATATCTTTGAGCAAAGTCATAATTCAAATAAAACCACACATTTCTTTTTCATTAACAAATGTGGACATGTTGGAAAAGTCTGATATAAACACATTTTCACTTCCAACGAGTTGTCTCCAGATGTAATACTTAATATTTTAAGTCGACAGTAATAGTTAATACATGTTTGGTGTGTAATATTTACCTATTCCCACAAATGGCGGAAGAAGATTAAAATTAAACCCATTTGAATCTCCATTCCACAAGCAAAGTCGTAACTCAATCATCACATATATAAATGTTTTATATCGTAGACATAGATTAACCATTTAACTGACACAACCAACTAGCATAATTTTAAGCAATTTTTTAGTAAGTACTGTCTTTAATATGAAGAGTACAAGTTTATGTTACACTAACTTGCTTATTGTGGAAATTATGGTATTACCTTTTAAACCATTGAAAGATATGAGTTAACTTTTTAAAGATGTATTAATTTTTGCCTTTTACACATAATAACTAATGTAATCTCGTATTTATAGGAAGTAAAACCAAAACATGTTAGAATTTTGTATTGGTACATCATATCAAAGCACAATGCGAACTGACTTTCAAATGCCAACACATTTTGTGAATGGGACTTTATTGCCCAGTTCACATTTTACACCAAATACCAAGACTAATAGTGAAAGGACATCGACATGCAGTACCATTTTTCGAATGACAACTGATGAAGCAAATAATCATTCATTGATATGAGCTTTCAGTTGGTCGAGGCAGTATATTTTGTATATTTTGTATAAAAACAGTGCACATCATACATGTAGGTTGTACGCCCTCTTGTTTTAAAGTGTAATGAAATGAGTTGCAAGATTATTCTTTCGCTTAGTGTTCATAGGGTTCTCATGTCGATCTTTACACATCTTTCTTTTTGAATAAAAACAAATCTATCTAAAAAAAGAAATCAGATTTATTTTCAAGATCCTCTTGGATACTAAAAAAAAAATCTATGTTTGAATTGTAAGTATCCTCAGAATCATATGGACTGTGTACAAAGCTATGGCATTGAGTCAGCAAGTGGCAGTTCACATTGACATTTCTTGAACATTCAACTTTCACACATCTCTCAGTGGACATGCACGTACATGTAGCACATACTTAACATATATTTTGGTGATAATCACTGAAAACCATGTCATCAAAGGTTTGTTTAGCACATGTACACTTCGGTATCAATCTCTTTGCAAAAAGCCATCAACTACAAATGTTCACACACTATAAAATGGCTCCACACTAACTTTCTTTTTTGGCTACTGGCTCGGTTGAGCAAGAAAAAAGGAATTTTGTCAAAGTTTGATGGCCTAAAATAAAATTAAAATTAAAACAAATATTTATACTCCATCACTGCAATAATTATCATGAATGAGGCTTTATAGAAGAGTGTATACATTTCCCCCCCTGTCATGATCAATTAAAAAATCTCTAAAGTTGCCCGATCGGGCCACTTACATTTGACTTGTATGAAATTTTACTTGCCCGATATCAATTGTCACAGGCATGAGCCCTGACTATTAGCATAACTCCATGGAACTTGGGTGCGTTACCTCTGGTATCTAAACAGAGGAAGACCACTGAAAAGCTACATCCATAAATTATCAAGAGGGTTCAAGTCACAGATACTGAAACACAGTACTACAAATTGTAATGAATATGATAACTTACTTTAAACATTCTAGTGCAGAAGTCCTCGGGAATGTGTCCAGTGGACAAAAGGAAGTTATTTGTCCAATGTACTTGCTGAATATCAAATGTATCAGTCTTTCGTTTGGCTTTCTTCTTTGCTTTTCTTTCAGCCCTTTTCTAGCATTTATATTCTAAGCTTAGCAGGTTCAATACACGGGTACTATCAATTCCTATTCAATGGACTAGTGTTGACCCACTTTGGGACAATTTCATGTTTTAATCTTTCGTAACGCCCAGCCCGCTGATTCTCTTGCTGCCCTTTCTAGCATTTATATAGTTCAAGCTTAGAAGGTCCAATACAATGGAACTATTAATTCCAATGTGCTATTATGTTGACCGACTTTGACAATTTCATGTTTCAGTCTTTCTTTACGCCCAGCCCGCTGATTCTCTTCACTACCCTTTTCTACCAACTCTATCATTCAAGCTTTAGAAAGTCCAAAAACACTAGTGCTGGTCCAATATACTATTACTGTTGACCGACTTAGACTTTTTCATCTTTCAGTCTTTCTTTGCACCCAGCTTCGTGGGTCCAGCTGCTTTTCTCGCTGCCCTCTTCTCCTTCAGTTCCTTCTCTCTCTGAAGTCTCCTCTCTTCCCTCTTCTTCTTGGCAAGGTCGGCTTTACTGAGGCCTGCAAGTGCACGAAAGAAAGCAAGAATGAAAGGGACACAAAAATTGAAGGAAAGCAAAATGCTGGCATGTTTGCTTACTGAACTACTGTTGCACCCTCCAACTTCCATGTAGTCTGAATGAAGACTAATTCTGTGTTTATGATATGTAGTCTGGATGAAGACTAGTGTTTTTGGTTCAGACTTAAATAACATGCTTGTTCACTGAACATCTCGTCTCCACTGCCTCCTTTTTTTTCTTCAACTTCTGTCTGTTTTGAGAGGGAGTTTTGTAAAAGATGACGTTGCTCAGTGTTTGTAAGATGTGGGGAGTATTCATAACAACTACTTATAAATTCATAATTCCTGTCACATGTTTTTGTATATTTCCTTGTTAAGTATCACTAGTGATGGAAATAATCAATGGCCCGAATTCTCATCAGTGGCTCAACTTGAGCCCAGCCTAAAAAGACAAAGACTACCGGTAACCAGTTCAACCATTTTGCACCTGCAGACCTATTGTCTAGTTGCTATTGGCCACTGGATATATTGTAATTGTTTCCTTTCATTATCCAGTCAATCCCTTGAGTTATGCTTATAGGCATCATCAACCAAATTGCGTTCTGGATCATCCTGGGCATTGTATTGCTGGTGACCAGTTATACTATGATTGAATTTCAAAGGGCCCATTGTCCTGATGCCTATAAGCAGAACTCAAGGGATTGACTGGATAATGAAAGGAAACCCTTGGAATATTTCCGGTGGCCAATAGCTACAAAACAAAATGTCTGCTGGTGCAAAATAGTTACTGGTAACTGGTAGTCTTTTTCTTTTTAGGCCGGGCTCAAGTTTAGCCACTGATGAGAATTTGGGCCAATGTGTTTAAAACCACTATCTATTTTGACTGACCGCTGGAGGCTGCCATGTTTTCCAATAGTACTGATTGCAACAACATCTGTGCATACACTAGCAAAAGCGTGTTATGTTACTGCTGTTGTTGAGTCTGCTGCTATATCAGTGGTTACAACCTCCATCCATCATTATTCTATGCAGTGTTTTGTGTAACTCGGCTACAGCAAGTGATTCCTATACACCTCATCATAAGATTTGTACTAAATATGCCAATTTTAAACATTCCAATTAAACCATTGCTATTCTCTCACCTTGGTCATTATCTGCACCCACTGACCCCATCCATCGTCGTCCCATCCCCTATCTTGTGTACCCCCACCACAATCTAAGTGATTCATATAGTCTACGCTTCTGTAAACACCACTGATCAAACACACCTATTATCAATGGTACATTTATCAGGGAAATTTAAATAAAATACCATATTGGTGCCCATTATTAGTCTATAATTCAACCATTTCCATTTATTATTGCTATTCTCTCACCTTGGTCACTATCTGCACCAGCTGACCCCCATCCATCGTCGTCCCAGCCCGTATCTTGTGTACCCCAGTCTGAGGACTCTGCTGCTGCTGCTGCCGCTGGCAGTGGTTTGCTGGAGGGAGTTTTCCTGGATGCACCTTGTGACTGCTTGCTACTGGAAGGCTAAACAGGGTGAATTGGAAGGAAACAATGGAGAGACATAACATGTTTGTTATTGGAAGGCTAACATAACATATTAATTAAATCAAACAGTGAATCTTTCTTCCTGCAGCCAGTCACTTTTGTTTGCTGGAGGAGGTTTTCTTAGATGGCACCTTGTGACTGCTTGCTACTGGAAGGCTAAAAAGGTTGAATTTGAAGAAAAAAATGGAGAGACATAACATGCTTGCTATTGGAAGACTAACATATTGATTAAATAAAACAGTGAATCTTCCTGCAGCCAGTCACTCTGGCTTGCTGGAGGGAGTTTTCTTAGATGCACCTTGTGACTGCTTGTGACTACCGGAAGGCTAAATGTCAAAGCAGACAGAAATGTTGATTTCCGGTTAATGTCTTGAAAGGAATGACAAGGGGGCAATTCCACGGTAATGGAAGGACATTCAGACGCAATTTTTGAAATTTAATCAAATAATTCCAGGATCCTGCTTATGATTCATCATTGTAAATAACATTTCTGAGACTCTTGGTGGGACACCTTTGATTTCCTATTTTTTTTTTTTTTTTTTGTTACATTACGTTTATTAGATATGGACCCTAATGAGGCCGGTAACGGAAGGACGGCAAAATGGACATGGTTTTTCAAGTTCTTTATTTATGATCCAATCTCTGTGAAGTTTCAAATGCTATCATGTTATATTGCCTCATAATGTTCAAAGAGTATTACAACATTTATTTGAAAAAAATATGTCTATTGGTATATTAATTACAAGAAGTTAATTGCTTCACTGTTCGGTAGCGGAAGGACAGTAAGGGAAGGACAGAGTTTTTGATTCATTAAAAATATACTTTAGGGCTCTCAAAAAACTGAAATTTTAATGTGAACACATATTGTGATATCCAATCATCCAATTTGGTACCTTAAAACAGAAAAATAATAGAAAGGAATGCAAAAAATGAAGAAAATCTAGAAATAGGCACTGTGTAGTCCCATGTGTATGGGTTCATGTATGGTGGCTGTTTCTCCTATCGGGAGACGCCCAATATTTTTTTTAACCCTAATCCCACTGGGTTATTTTGGTCACTTGAGTCCACTGGGGGGGGGGGGGGCCGTTTTGGCCCCCCCCCTCCAATCTCGGCAACGAATGGACCGATCAACTTGAAAATTGGCACATACGTACAACAAGTCAAGTAGAATAAGAATTTGAAAGAAAAAAAAAATGTTGATGATTTTTTTATTTTATAATAATTAATTAAAATTTTGAATATGCAAATTTTTGACGAATTTGGGGGAAAATTGGGATTTTCATCTAAAATCAAGAGAAATTGCAGGATTTCTTCAGGTTTTCTGTAAAAATACTTTCAAATGATGTTACTCATCATATCCATGTTTTTTATGGTGATAAAATATATCACTAATTTGCATAAATATGCAAATTAGTATTCCCGGATTTACCCACATTGTTTTCATTCTTATGTATTTTATTGTTTTGTTGTTGTTTTTGTTTTGTTTTTTTAAGAATAATTTATCTCTGAAGTGTATGAATTCAATTAATAACAAAGAAATAATCCAAATTATAATTCAAAGTAAGATTTGGAGTTTACATGGCATCGGATATAGGAATTACATAGAAACCTGTACAAAAATTACATTTTTTTGTGACGGTCGAGCAATTATCGACCTCTAAAATCGGTTCTACATGTCCGACCGGGGTGAATTATATATCAAAACATGCGGGAGACTTGAGAGAAAATAGTCATGAAGTTTGAACATGAAATTCCAAACGGTCTAGATGCACGTCGAAAAAAATGACAGGGGGGGGGGGCAAAATGGCCCCCCCCCCCCCCCCCAGTGGGATTAGGGTTAATCATGTAAACTGAAAGATATCATTATGTGATCATGATTTATGAAAAAATAATCCAGAAAAATAAACAAGATCAGAAATAATCCTCATTTGATTTTTCCACTTTTGGCTCATTTGGCGTGGAATTGCCCAAGGGCAGTCAATTACAGCCTATCATGACAAACATTTATCGTGGTAATCCTCTGGATACTACTTTCTTGAATGAACAATCTAATGACTTGCTACCACAAGACTAATAATTTATTCAGATAATACTTCTTTCTGTGTATGGAGTTCTACTTGATTACATGCTTGAGTGTTTCCCCCACCCCCTGGATGCATTGATACTTGAAGGCTAACAATTTATCAAAGTTATGAAACGGCGAACTTTAAAAATACACTAAAGAAGAACAAAACATGAAATTAACATAATGTATGTAAAACCTCACTGCTACTATAACCTGAATTAATGTACAGAAATAGTAGGACAATTTCACCTCTTTATACAATGCCATATTGTGTGGTAGGCAGAATTTAACAAGATCCCTACAGCTTACAAGAACCTAGTGTATCCATGTTACAACTTTACAGACATTTCAAGACCTGTGAGCCAACGGGTAAAATTAATTTAGATATGGCATATTAGAATACCTTTGATGATGTGAAGAAGTCATCGCCCGCATCCTCCTCTTGACCCCAGTTGTACGAGCTTGCTGGAGCGTGACTCTTGTCCTCGGCAAACTCCAGGTCATCCCCCCAGCCAGGAGGGGGCTTTGATGTTGCCTGCATGAAAACATGAGATGATTCATTTAACGCTATATACATCGAATATAGTTATAGTTATTTACACTTCTGTGATGAATAGGTCTACAAAATAAATGATGAATACAATTTTCCAGAACTCCATAAAGTTGATTATATATTTCATGCACTTGTATCTATTTCTGCAGTGCAAGGTGGTAAGAGTCTTTAGACTATTTTACTGATACATGTACATGAAATTTCTCTAACCCTATTTTCTTTGCTCTATTTCATTTATAAATGTATGAAATGTTTGAAATTATTCTTTAATGAAAAATGTTGGCACACTGCATTCTTGTAAACAAAAAAACAACTATCTTAGACTTTTTGCAGTAAAAATGAAATTGCATTTGTAAATTGTATAACAATGCCTATATATTATATAGACTTGCTAAAAAAGCTTGTACCTTAGCAGGTTTGCTCGGTGACACCGACAGGTCTTCCATTGCACCCCAGTCATCATCATCTCCCCATCCTCCTCCTCCTGCTCCTGCTCCTGCTCCATCCTCCTCTAGAGGTGCATCCATGCTCCCCCACTCCCCACCATCATCATCCCCCCATCCTCCAAAACCCGCATCAGTCCTCGCTGCTGCTGCCGTTGAAGTTCTCTCTCTCTTTGGACTTCCCTTTGGCGTCGACTTCTCCGATCCCGAGCGGCTTTTTGTTAATTTGGAACTAGTATTCCTGGGCTTTTGTTCTAGGGGGTCCTCTCCTAGTCCCCAGTCATCAAAATCAACATCTTTGCTCTTCTTTGTGCCTCCCAGTTTTAAAGATGAAGTCGTTTTCGATCTAACTGATGATGATGATGCGGAAGATGATTTTTTTGCAGTGGAAGATGTTGTTTCTAGACTGTCCCAATTACTATCGTCATTGTTGTCTTTACCCCAGCCCTGTGAGTCCCACTCGTTTGTTTCTGTGTTAGTACCTTGCGCAGGCCCAGCTTCTCCATCCTGTCATGTAAAAGAAACAATATTTTTTATATTGAGAAAATAAAGACAGCTGTAACTCTTCAAACTTTCTGGAAATTTCTGGGATTCACAATTCTAGTTAATAGTGAAGAACAGTAAAGGAAACAGTACAAGATCCTGCACATTTACTGATAAGTTCTGAGATATACCCTGTGACATTTATAGCTTTAATTTCATCCACAAAGTTATCAAGTTATTAGAGATAGAAGTAAAGATTAATTGCCTAAACTGATATTTTGATACATTAATACCTTTTGGAAAATGTGTTGGAATTTGTTACATCAGGGTCCCCCCCCCCCAAAAAAAAAAAACAAACAAAAAAACAAACAAACATTTAGGACTGCAGAAAATACTTTGTAATATCAGTGTTACAATCAAAATCGACTTCATGAGCAGGAAATAAAAGATTTGCCTACATCGATGGCACCCCACTTGTCATCCTCATTCCAGCCATCTCCATCCCCCTGGTCCTGGCCATAGTCAGAGTCAGAATCTCTCCTGCCCCTTCCCTTGTCCTCCCCAACACGTGTCTTCTCTGGCTTTGTGGGTTCTTGCTGGCCTGGAGCATCAGCCTTGGCTACAGATTCTAATTTAGAGAGGAAAGTAGAAAAGATTGTTGACCAGTTCATGATCATACCATTATCATCATCATCATTATCGCTGTTATCATCTACTTTGTCATTGTCATAGCCATCATTATCACGTTTTCATAATTGTAAATATTTAAGTAATTATTATTCAAGTCAGTGTAACATTTAAATCATTATCACCATCATTACTATCACTGTCATCATCATCACCATAACCATCATTGCCACCTCCAACAACACCATCACCAGCATCATCATCATATTCTTCCTCCTCCTCATCATCCCTTCAATATCATTATCCTCAAATAAATTATTATCGGCATCTTCATCCGCATAATCATTCTATCACCACCACTCACTATCAACATGTTTTTCAATGGCATAAATATCTCTCTTAATATCATTATAACCATCATACAACCATACAATATTAAATCATTGTTATCCTCAAGAACAGCTTAATCATCGACATCCATCATCTTCCTTCTCATTGTCGTCATCATCCTTATTGTCATGATTATCTTCTATCCTAATTATCATTATGAACGTTAAATCATTATTCCTTCTTTTCCTCCTCCTCCTCATCCTCATCCTCATCATCGTCATCACCATCACCATCATCACCATCATCATCTTCATCACCATCATCTTCCTACCTTGCTGAGGCTCACTGCCAGCAGGAGCGTTGGGTTTGTTGCCGCCCCGATAGAACCTGGAGGTCAGGGAGGTCACAGCCCAGCCCGCCCAGCCCGATGCATTCTGGGATACCATTCCAGCTTTGTTGACATCAGCCTCTGTCAAATATTGATGTGGACAGTGGTTGAATATAATGATAAATGTCTTGGATGATAAAACACTACTCATACTTTAATAATCTACCTTCCCTTATTTGAGTAAGAGTTAAAGAAAAGGGAATAGATACAAAGTTTGATTTTCATTCTTCATTGATTATAGGTCCTTCCATAATTATCTATATCACAATTATCAGGAATAAATCATGGAAGTGGGTTGAACATTTATTTTTCATAATTACACATTAAGATGCAATGGCCATGCACAAACACAAAACGCTCGCTGTAAAATTAAATGAAAGCACACTAGTCAGAAAAATTAATGAAATAAATGAACTAAAGCACATCCTAACCCATTCCCTTTGAGTTTCTAAAATCCCCATAGACTTTGTAGACAACCAATCCGGTTCTTCCTAGTCAGTCAAGGGGTTAATAGAAATTAGACATACAAACAGTCAAGTTTCCCTACCCATTTCTTCTTGTAGCTCAGGATTGTCCGACACCTTCTCCAACTTATCCAAGAAAGTCTTGATCGCCTTGAAGGCGTTCTGCCGTACACCTTGGTCGGGGTCGACGGTTAGCGTGCACAGGGTGGGCAAGACTCTCAGAGCACAGTCATTGAGGGAGTAGTAGCCCTGCGTCGCAATCATGGACAAAACACCGGCTGTCCTGGCCGGGGGAAAGGGGTCCTTCATTGCACGGACAAATGCTGATGATAGGACTTTCTGTCTGGTCTGGAAAAGATAGATGGACACAGCATGAATTCATTGTACAAAGGAGTTAAAATTCACCACTAATATATGGTATTATTTTGCAGTTTAACAGTGATAGTTGCAAATGTGAATACCTCAGTGGCAGGTTTGCATTGTATCCTATGACCGGGGGTAATATCATCATTGTAAAGCACTTAGAGATGATTATCAATCATATTAGGCGCTATATAAATCAAGTATATATTATTATCTGTTTACTACACATCTGTGGAGGCGTTATTGCATGATGAGTGAAGCCATTAGAGCATTAGATTAGCCCTGTATCGCAATCATGGACAAGACACCAGCTGTACTGGCTGGGGGATAGTGGTCCTACATGGCATAGATGGACACTGATGATAGAACATTCTGTCTCATCTGAAGAAGAAAAACAATTATATGCGCATACAGCCAGCTGTCTTACTAAGCAATTAAAAAAACCTTAATTTAATACTATGTACTAAACTTTCCATAGTCTCATCAAGTTTATAAATGATAATTTGCCAGCAGTTCTCGCCAGCTGGAAGGGTCCTTCATAGATCAGACAAACTCTGATAATACCACTCACATAATCCTTCTTGTATTAATACTTTGGAATTTATTTATTTCAAATCTGAATAAGTTGCTGCATTGAGAAAAAAAAAGGAGAAGTATACACAACACAAATAGGTCTACAAAATTATTAATATTAAAATGTTAAAATCTTATCAATTACTGTGCTAAATAACAAACAAGTATTATATGTTCTTTTCCAATTATTTCAATAAGAGACCACATTAAAACTGCTTTCAACTTACTGCTGGATTCAAAAAGCAAGCTATCTTTCCAAGGCATATGGTGGTATTTGTCCGAATTCCTCCCTGTAATGTAAGAAGAGAAATGAGTTGAAAGCCATAATATTTAATTTGCATTAAAAGTTACTGATATTGGTTGAAAAAAATACTCATCCATTTTCAAATGCTCATAGTGGATTTGGATCCATGGGTGAACCTTATGTTTATTAAAATATTTTTGTGTGATAATAATGAAAATGCACATTTTAATAAGAGCAGGTCAAACATTAATACATGTTATTTGCATCCAAACTACAGTGAAAGGAACGATATATCCATCACAATAAAATAAATAATTGGGATTTTATGACACAAATAATCTTGAATTCAACAGAGAGCTGATGAAATAAGATCTGTGCTTTATTATAAACTGCTGAGGAACGAACATGAATTATCTACAGCTATAGAAAACAAGAGTTATACCAAAATAAAACAATCTTTATAGCCTATACTACATGATTCTGATCTAACATACAACTGTGTATCTGAACAAAAGCAAGACAAAGTGTATTTAAACCATGAAGTATAGTTCAGATCCTTCACTGTTTGTCAGATCAGATTGATCATGTAGTGTACCCACCCCCCCCCCCCCCCCCACCCCAATAATTTGAAGAAAAAAAAAAAAAATAACAAAACAGAAGGGGAACATTTGGAGAAAAAAAAAAAGCAATACATAAGGTGTGCCCCTCAATAATTTGTTTGCCCCATCCCCCCCCCCCCGCGAATCAGTCGGACCACGCTACACCAATGACAGGTACATGTACCTACCTGCTCATCCTTGGCTTGTAACCTTGCAAAGTGCTTGAGGAGCTCAACATTCAGATTCTTGTCATTCAGCTTTGGAGCTACTAGGAGCATTGCCTGAGCAAAAAAGGGAAACACATGGTCAAGTAAAATATTAAAACTTGTAGTATGAATCAACTGCAGGCAGTAGGGAAATAATGATATTAAGATGTCTTTAGTGATCAGTGATAATCAAACATCTAAGCTTCAACATTACAGTATATTGCTTTCCATTGGCTCATAACATTATCAAGATTATTCAAAAAGTGGCTTGTTACATTTAGATTCTTGACTCTGTATTATCAACTCACATTTAAGGAAATAGGACCATCAATCTTAAAAGGGAAAATATATGATGAACTTGGTCTTTTCTTTAAGTTGTCCATCGCCATGGAAACCTTTAGAGATTACATCAACTCATAAAACGAAAGATTGCAAAATTTTGTTTGTTAACCTAACTTTGTTTTCCTTTTCGATATTTTATCACTTTGATTGTGTCATCTACCTTGATGATTGGTAATATCCCTCTTTATTCTTATTTAAGTATGCTACTGAAGCACTTTATCCATACTTTTGACTTTTATATATATATATATTTTCTTTAAATTGATAATTTACCTTGACAGTACTTTCTCTGATAACTGGAACAGTGTCGCTGAAACCATGGCACACGTGAGGGAAGATCTGGTCATTAACTATGGCAGGCTGTAAGTGCTCTATAAATTGATCCATCTGTGGAAGAAAAAAAAAGTTAAAATTAAAGAGCTGTAGAGACAGACAAGAACATTATAATTTGTTTTTTTTTCCCTGAAATTGTAGATAGATCCATGCACTTCACTTTCAAATGCCTCAGGTTAATATCATCAACTATAGGTGACTTCCTCAATAAAACAAGAAATGAAATACACACTTTAGTTCATAATGAAAGGGTCATTGTATTAATTATAATTGAATATATCTCAAACTGGGGAACTTTTGCACCAACTCATATCTCCTATTAAAAGCAATATTTTCAGGGGGGAATATTGATCATAAATAGCAACAAAATGTCACTTTACCTGTTGCAGTAGTTTCACTCTCGTGTTTCTGTCAGTCGATGAAAACATCTTGACGACAATTGGCACAATCCTCTTCTGATATTCATCCCCTTCTAATAGCTTTCCTAACTGTAAATAAGAGGAAAGAAAGAGATTCATTGATTAAAAGATCGAAATGATGATGCTATCCGCATAATTACAGCCCATCAATGCAGGAATTAATTTTTTTTTTTAGGGGGCTACTTTTTCAATCTGATGGATATCACAAAATATTGAACATAATACCCTATGGTAATTTTAAGGGGCTACCTACTGAATTTAGGAAGCTATGTTGAAAATTAGGGGGCAAAATCACACTCAGCCCCCATATATTTCCTACCCTGCTGCCCATCCAGTCCCATCCCCTCACCTCTCCTCTTTTCTCATCCATGGAGGCATACATTATAACATTGACGGATTGACTGATTTGGAGGAGGATGCTTCCTCTGTATTTCATTTATTTGTTTGATGTTTATTTTGTCATTGTGTTTGTCAAATTATTGGGGGCATATGACCTCCCCCTCTCTCTCCCCCCATATATACACCACTGATTAACAATAAGGCTGAGTCATGTCGGTAATTGTCGGAACCGGGTCCCGATAAACTTTTACCGGTCGGGAACCGGTATCCCGATAAATTTTTACCATCGAAACTCGGACCAGTAAAATCACGCAATCGTGCACGCATCGGCAAAATGCACTGTTTGGGGCTTATATTGCTCTTTTTATATGCAAATAACATAATAAATACCGAGGCTTTAATGGATTTACATATCAATCTTTACGGGAAAATAGTTACAGTATCCAGAATTAACTCAGTTTCGCATGAAAAGTTTTTTTTTTTTCGAAGTAAATTCATCGTTTGTTCACCATTGCCCATCGCAACACGGTTCACAGAAACTTAGCCCGCTAGTCTGGGGGAAACATCACATGTACGATCGCTTGTGACTGTGAGCCACTGCATGCCCTTAAAAAGTGGCTATAAATTAGCCTTTTCGCAATCAACACCATTTTGATATTCTACTTACATGATTTCGAATGGCGTTTGACAGCCGAACAGAAAAAAAAAGAGCCCCGAAACAATGAAAACAACTACTCAAAACATCGATAAAAAACGACTACATCGCTCCAATTCGCTCGTATACCCTGTGTGCAAGTTACGGGGTCTCTTTTCTTGCGCAAGATCCATCCGCCGGGGACTTCCCCAATTCCTGGCGGATGGATCTTGCCGATAGAGGGCGGACTGGAACATAGTTCCACCGGCCCGTAACTTGCACACAGGGTATACGAGCGAATGGGAGTGATGTAGTCGTTTTTTATCGATGTTTTGAGTAGTTGTTTCATTGTTTTGGGGCTCATTTTTGTTTCTGTTCGGCTGTCAAACGCCATGAAATCATGTAAGTAGAATATCAAAACATTTTTAAATGGTGCAAATGACCAAAAAACGTATTTTGAGCCACTTTTTGAATGCACTGGCTCATCAGCTGGATCATACAAATATCCATCAGACAACTCCCCTGGAGTATCGGACTAACATTGTGTGCACATCCGCCGACAATATCGTTCAAATGACTAGCAAAATTTGCGCTTCCTGTTCAATTTCTGACTGTCAAACGAAGTAATGAACCAAGAATTTCTCGAAAATAACCACTCTTTAAAGTAAATGATATCAATTGCCCCGTTTTTATTTGAATTCCGCTACATTATTGTGATAATCTTAATTTCTTTTTTAACATTTTATTTTTTTAATTTTTTTTTCGGGGCACTGTTTCCCGATATACCGAACCGGGTCCCGATTGAAACGGTCGGTAACCGGTGTGATCGACCGAACCGACTCAGCCTTAATTAACAAGCATAAAATAACAGAGGAAAACATACAAAATGACTTATCACCTACTGCCCATTGATTTTGATTACAATCTCATTCAATGATAAATATGTCCATAATTAGAGTCATTTGAAAAATCAAAACTCATTTCATTCATTAATTGCCATAAGCTAAACAACAAGGTTCAAGAGAAGTGAGAAAGCTTCAAGTGATTTTGGTTGACTTTGGAAAAGTTAATGGATCCCTTTAAGCTTACCTTTAGCAATGGTGTCAAGATGGCGGAGCCTGCATTGCCAAATTCAAATGCTTGGAGGAGAAGAGGGAGGATCCGAAGTTTGCAGAATTCTTCTGGAAAGTTGTCGATGACTGTACTCAGCCCACTGAGAAACTTGCTCTTTTCTGCCTGATCTTTGATCTAATGATAGAAAAGATAATGATTATGTTAATAGTTATTATACACTCAGAGGGGTTGAAGAGAGAGGATTTGATGCCTGCAGAATCTTTCTGTAAAGTCATCTATGACTGAACTCAGTCCACTCAGGAACTTGCTCTTGTCTGCCTGATCATTGATCTAGTAATAGAAATTACCATAATAATCATGGTAATAATATATCAAATACATATATCTTTTTTGACAAGGACCCAAAATCTGTGGAAATATTTTGAATAGTTGCCTTTGCCTGCTCAAACCCAACACAATCCAAATGTCAGCTACAGGGAAACCCAGTTATAACGAGCTCGCTTATAACGAGGTACCGTTTATAACGAGGAGAATCCTTTGGTCCCAATTTAAATGTTTGTTATTAATTCGGCCGTTTAAAACGAGGTACCGCTTATAACGAGGTAAATTTGATAGTCCGGACTACCTCGTTATAACGGGGTTTCCCTGTATATATATCTTTTAGTCAAATCAGAATTGTAATACTTGCAATCAATTCATACAATTAAGTTCAACTATATCCAATCACAATACCATCAAGCATTTGGAAATTCTATCATTCCAGCAATTGTCTAAAAATCAGAAGTTTGATCCATCAACACTGATAAGGATAATGCGCACTTCACAAGTTCATCGTAATAGTTGCATCTTACCTGAATTTCATCCAGGAAAAGGTTGGTATCGACAAAGCTGTTTTTGAGGAAGCCACCATCACTCTGACAGGATTCAATGAACTTTGCTGGGTTCGGTCTGGACACTGGGTTAGCACTGACCAGCTCGCAGTAGTTAGGCACGAGTGACTTGGGGATCTGATGCAAACATAACATTTAGATAGTTAGATACACAATAAGATAGATATTCAAAGCTGTTTTTGGAGAAACTGCCTTCAATCCGACGTGATTCAATGGACTTTGCTGGGTTGGGTATTGACACTGGGTTAGCACTGACCAGCTCACAATAGTAAGGCACGAGTGACTTGGGGATCTGATGCAAACATAACATTTAGATAGTTAGATACACAATAAGATAGATATTCAAAGCTGTTTTTGGAGAAACTGCCTTCAATCCGACGTGATTCAATGGACTTTGCTGGGTTGGGTATTGACACTGGGTTAGCACTGACCAGCTCACAATAGTAAGGCACGAGTGACTTGGGGATCTGATGCAAACATAACATTTGGAAATTAGATAACCATGATGAAATTAATATGTAAATAGTAACAATCACCACTTTACATTATATTTGAAGAAGCAAAAAACAGATTTTGGGAATTTCTTTTATTTATAATGTACAAAATAAAGTTGATTCTTATCCATTGGGTTTGTTGTCAGGTTTATGCCGCTCCTGACTAGCATGAGCATTGAAAAGGGGTCCATGTAAGGACCACCCTCCCTTTGAATGGCTGCCAGATTAATTTGGTTTACGTGACATCATTTAAACAAGTAGCCAGTTTTTGTATTTATAATCATTGACTCGATACATACACCAAGCTACATCACTAATATTTTATGTACCTTTCCAAGGGCTTTCAATGATGATGTCCTGGGAAGGGTCCCATTGAACACCTCCCATATCAAGCAACCAAGACCCCACATATCTGCAGCCCTGCAGGATAAATGGAACAATTTGGGACAAAGTTGTTATAAAATGGTTAATTATATCTGAGACACAGTATTAATACATAATTAAGATCAAGTTAGTCTTATTTATCACCTGCATAAAATACTTGATTTTAATTTAATAATTTAATCATTATCTAGATAATTTTTATGTTTTTGCATTTTGACATTTAACACATCTAACACATTTTGCTTATGTATATCATAGTTATTGATGTTTTGACATGTATGATTTCATATGGCATGTACAAATAATCAATTGCAGTTTTGGACAATAAATGAATAAATCGTAATCTAAATCTTAATACATGAATGAAACAAAACATTGTCACCAACTTAATGTTGTTCAAGATCTACAAGCAGGCACTGAAAAACCTACATACCAAGCAGACGTCCTTTTCTTGGTTCTCACATCTGTCATTTCAGGAGGGTTGTATTTTTCCAGGTACCTCAGTCCCTTGTCAGGTATCGTGCTGCCCTCCCCTTCAGAAGGAGTGATGTAGTCCACTGCTCCGAGTTTCCACTCACCAGCACGATTCACAAACACGCAGCTTATGTTGACATTATTGTGCTTCAGCTTGCAGTCATTGTGAAGAAAGCTCAGCCCTTTCTGCATATTCAAATATAATTACAAACATAATAAAGAATATATTGATTTAGAAAATTAGGCATTGTAAATCAAGATGAAAATGCAATTAACTACAGAGAAAGCTTAGATCTTTCTTTCGTTAAATGTGGGGAATAAATGATAAACAGTAAACTACTAAACACAACAAAAATATTCATTGATCAGTCATCAGTGGACTCTTATGACTTATCTCCCTAAAAATAATTTGTATTTGAATAATGTAATCTCAGCTATGAGTAGGAACAGTTTTATATTTGCAGCCCTTGGATGTAAGGTTATCATCCTGTTCTGGACGACACCATTGAAATACATTGATAGACTGGATGACCACCTAGAATACAAATCTGGGGCCAACAGATTCAGGTTTGTTGCTGCCAATAAAATATGATGAATGTTACTAGCCCAAGGGTTTAATTTTTGATTATTATTTTTTTAGCATTAACTGGAAACCTCTAATACTTACCACCATCTGGTAGAGACCCCATGATATCGTTTGTTCATTGGGCGATTTTGTCTTCAAGAAGTTCTCTAAAGGAATGACCTCTTCCGTCACTACATAGATCACATTCTCTGTCTGGAAAGTGACACAAAAATAAAAGAAGGTGAACTTCAAATTATACCCTAAAAGATTTTGTTCTCATAGATAAATTTAACGTTACAAATTATTAGGGTTAAATCTATGGCTACTAATTGCAAAAGAGCAAATATTAATATGGAACTAAATTTTGTCAAAATGTAATCAACTTCGCTTACATTCTGGCTGGCTAATTAAATCAGATAAATTCATAACTTTCAATATTGCAGAGTTTAACCAGAGTCCAGTAGTGATGCAGGCTTAGCTCCTGGGTGAAACAGTATAATTTGTATTCATGATTTTGTGCGAATTTGCCGTAGTATAATATGATTTTGTTTCGTGCACAGCCAACCTAGCCCCACCCCTCTGCCCTGGCTCGTATGCCTATGACAATTCCTGAATGGGTTATGATCTTACCTCCAATCCATCGACATAGAGAAGCACATTTGGATGTCGCAGGGTTTTCAGTCTCTTGTGAGCATTCTTGGCGACTTGAGTAAGCTGCTCTGATTGGCCCTTCACATCAAACATGAAGATGGAAACACCTTCTCCATTTGCCTGAATATCAGTAAAGAGTTTGAATGAGTTTAAGAATCTAAAGCCACCTTGAATTTACTACTATTTATCATTTTTTAAATTGTATTTTCTTTCATCTGAAAAGAAAAATATGCCTAATTAGTGTTAACTGTAAATTCAATACATGTGAATTAATCATCATAATGTGAATGTCATTTGATGATTTGAACTATGCAGATCAAGTAAATCTTGAATGATTTAAAGGTACACTTTAAGTCTTGAGTATTGGTACTTCCCGAAATGCCCCTTGACACTAAATTGGTTGGTTTTAATTCCATTTGCACTACGAACAATCGCGCGAACGGTTGGCTAGCGGGTTTCATACTAGAGCGAGTGACGTATTCACCTAATTACGTGACGTCACTACTACGGCAGCATTGGGCCGATTTTTATGAATGAAATGGATGCGCATGCGAACTAGCTTACCCCTACATCAGCCTGCGTGCGGTGTGCTACAAGATTCTTCTCGCAATTGTGCTTCATCTGGTACCAAACTCGGCCTAGTTTCCACGTTTGTTCTATTTTTCACGATTTATTGAAAGTGCTGTTCAAGAGCGGAAAGCCCATACGATACCTTGGTCTTACTGTGATTTTGGTAAGTAGTATAATTTTCATGATATTCTTACGAATTTCTGTCGGTGTCGCATCGTGTTCATGGATGTTTCTAGATTGATATAAATGTCTATGTTTAATACCCGTGTTGTGGTTGTATGAGAGCAGACGTCGCTGTGATATGCATGGAATTGTACCGTCTCAGATGCTGGCGTGTAGTATCGATCACGATACTTTGAGAAGGGGTGGGCATCGTGGCCGCCCGAAATTGCGACCATGCATGCCATCGATACTACCTCGTTGCGATATTCCACACAGAGCTGCAAAGCTGATTTGGGGCACGTGCACAGAGGAGCTACGTCACGAGCAAGGCAGCCAATGAGATCGCGCGCTGAGCTGCAGCCAACCGTTGTACAGCCCAGGGGCCGGGTGAATGGAGAATAGTTCGTAGTGATTTGAAAGTTCATTGAATAAAATATGTGAAATGAGAATCATTTCCTTTTGAATGCTCTCGTAAAATTTTATTTCAAAATATTGTAATTATATAATTAACGTCTGGCCAGGCGCTATCACTATTTTGTCTATTTTAACAAGTCAAAACATCAGTCATCACAATTCACATTCACAATTCACATGCACAATTTGTTTATGAAAAATGGTTAAAACCAGCGAGTTTTTAGAGAGCGCCCGACTCAGCTGTAACGGCTCTTTTTTAATGATAGATTTGTCGATCTACAAGATCTAGATCTAGTCAGTGTATATCATTTCTATATCATTATATGATTCTAAATAAGTAAATCTAATGACTTTAACAGACAAACACAAAATCGTACATGTGGGACTGATTATAAAAAAAGGAAATACAAACCTTCTTTTTTCCATGATGCAGTTTCCATATTGACTTATCTTCAAGTCCATCAACCTTATCCCCGATTTCGAAGGGGAAGTTACTGGTGGGATCTCGAGAAAAGAACGACCACATCGTCGATATCAGAGTGAAATAAGTGAAAGTAAAAAATTGTAAACAACACGTCGCACAATCCGATTGTACTGCACTGGCGCACTGACGTGGAACGAAAAAAGGGGTGGGGTGGGGGGAGGGGGGGGGGGGGGGGGGGGCCGCCGCAAAGGGTTCATGCAATCGTTTTAATTTTATTTTAGATTGAAATCATGTTTTTTAGTGTGTTAGTCTATGGGGATAATATTTACTACCGTGCAACCTGCAGGTCCATCGCCCGACAAAATGATATATCAATCAAGCCCAGGGTGAAATTCCCATAGTCAATTGGTATAAAATAGAGCATGCATGGAAAATGAAACAATTTGGACAAATTGAAACCAATGGGTACCCATTGAATTAAATGCAAAGGGTTCATGCAATCGTTTTAATTTTATTTTAGATTGAAATCATGTTTTTTAGTGTGTAAGTCTATGGGGATAATATTTACTACCGTGCAACCTGCAGGCCCATCGCCCGACAAAATGATATATCAATCAAGCCCAGGGTGAAATTCCCAGTCAATTGGTATAAAATAGAGCATGCATGGAAAATGAAACAATTTGGACAAATTGAAACCAATGGGTACCCATTGAATTAAATGGGTACCCATTGAAACCCCTCGAAACCAATGGGTACCCATTGAAACCAATGGGTACCCATTGAAACCAATGGGTACCAATTAGAAACCAATTGGAATTTCAATTGGTTTCAACTCAGGGAATTTCGTCCTAGCTGCGCTGGGAGGTCAAGGATCGAGTGGGGTATAGGTATATATTTTACATCAATAACTCTCATAAATTATCTCTAGTCTCTAAGTTGATAAAAGAATTCTTTAAACTGTGATTTTTATCAAAATTGTAGGCCTGTTTAAAGAATTAAGATTTAAAATTATGGACAGCCATTGTTCCTTTGATCTTACAAACAGGCCTACCGAATTAAAGGGATAGTTGAGTATTGGTCAAACTTAACTTTAGTAACCAAAACCTGCACCATTACGGTACAAAGTAATAGTTCACCATGCTCAAAAATATACACAATTACAAACGACTAAAGTAAAACCCCTGTTATCATTCAAAAAGAGCCGTTACAACTCAAGAGGGCGCTGTTTATAAATAATCATTGGTTTTTGCCTTTTTTCGTACAAATTGTGCATTTAATGTTTTGTTAAAATAATGATTCAATAGAGATATCATCAACGACTTTTTAAAAACCTATTCTGATTTTTTTCAAAGTAGTCTTCGAGCATTTTTTGAAATTTTTCTAAAAAGTCTAAATATCGCCCGGTGATTGACGGGGAAGAACATTTTGAATAAAAATATATTTATGGATATTTCAGCCGTTTCTGAACCGATTTTGATCAAATAAAGTATATTCTGTCATTAAAATTGTATGTTCTTTCGAATTTGACAGTCAGTTTTTCATTATCTCACAAAAAAATATTGGGGGGCACTTCGGGAAATACCAATACTCAACACTACCTTTAACATTTTCTTTTATCAAAGACTGGTTGATTATTTATGAGAGTTATTGATGTAAAATGTTCAAATTATTCGCATTTTGAGCATTAACTGTTTAATTCCGAAGCTATATTGATTTATCATATAGGTTTACAAAATTACTTTATAGAGGTATGATTAATGATTAATTTGGGTATTTACCTGTAAGGTGATATGTTGTTGTATGAAATTATCAGGGTATTTTCCACAAATAAATTTGAGTCTTTGACATTGGATCTTGTGTGAAACACCCCCCCCCCCCCCCCGACTTTTATAGCTTGTGGATGTTGGTATCATGTTAAAGCCTGGGAAATTGCCTTTAAAATGATATATCAGATGACATAGATCAATTTACGCTTCACCAAAACAGGCATATCCCTGTTTTCCGAACAGTCCCGTCTAGTGCTTAGTTTGATTTTTTTAAAGATATCCCTTATTAGCCCATTTTACTGATTTTTAGACAACAGGGGTGTACAAGTGTACTGGGCATATCAAGCTGTTTGCATTTCAACAAACTGGGGACATACACAACAAATGGGCATATATAATAATTGAAGGTTTATTTACCATAGTCTGACCATAACCCTGTTGAAGGCCCTTACAAGAATGTGTGTATGTGTGTGTGTGTGTGTGTGTAAAATAAATTGATAATAAATTGATAATACACAATACAAAAATAACAAATATAAAGAATATTCTTAAATCTTTATTGCATTTATTTAATCAAACATCACTCATAATGCATAATAAATGTCACTTCCCTGTTCATAGACTTACTTTAGTACATGTATATTGCATACTGTGGACTAATAAATGTATACCTCTTATTAATTTAAGTTTTAAATGATACATAAAATTAACTTTTTCAATTAAGGACTGGTCCCCAAAATAGGCTGAGGTCTATAGTAGAGTATTCCTGTTCGGTAAACCAAAATCAAATTGTCTTGAATGGGTTAATCTGTCACAGACATTATTCTCATGCTACCTGTGTAATAAAATGAGAGTCAATATGAGGCCTACATCTTTTATCCTAGCAGAATCTTCTTCAGAGCCTAACAGACAGACATAATTCATAATTATTCTAATCAACTTGTCTAAGAAGTTAATTTATTCTATTACAACCATAGACAACCATGGACAAAATGTTGTTACAGAGAGGAGGTGGGTTGCTGGGTTGAAGTTAGATATGAAATTCTTCAATTAAATAATTGGAAAAAAGTGGAACAAGAATTAGGCTTCATGTGCTCAATCTGTTCCAACGAGATATCCAACCGGTGCGATCAAATCTTGTGTCCAAAAAACAAGACCTTTCAGATTTGTAAATCAGATGCGTGGTGACATCTTGCAACATCTTGCGCACTGTGCAAAATACGTGATGGCTCAGCGCTATGCAGAGCATACAAACTAGCTGATTTCAAACAGCGGTGAAGCCTTTCAAATGGTGCCCTCTTCCTCCCTGCGCATGACAATCTTTAAAGTTTAAACCATCTCATCATCAGACATAAATCCACAAGTAGAATGACTTCACACTTCTGTGTCCAAAATTAAGAATGTGTTCATGTTCTTGCGTGACACTGGCAAACTAGAATCCTTTGCTGACGAGCCACTCTTTCACTTCGTCTTCATACAGTCCCTTGTAGCGTATCCTCATGGCGTATTCATTCACAGTCACCGGAATTTCCCTTCCCTCTTTCTTTTCCAGATAACACTTTAAATCATCTGCTAGGGCCTGGAGGTAAGGGAGAGATCAAGATAGAAGAACAGAGAACATATACAATTAGTTATGGGTAGGATACTGGCACTTCCATAATTTGGAGATTTGGTATTAATTATCTTTGGAGTTTAATGCATCATAGAAGCATACCATATAACAGCTATATATACTCATAGTACATGTAATCTTTTAGATGTCAAATATAGTCTAAATCATTCTAATATGCCATGATTTATACACTTATTCCCACTCTATGAACATATGAAAATTATTTGGCAGAAATATTCCATAAAATGTAGACATTCTACTTACAATTAATGCCATAAATCATGATAAATATAATTCTAGGCAACACTTGATTAGTTGATTTAGTCTGCCATCAGAATTTTTTTTTGGGGGGGGGTAACATATTGTAAAGAAGTTGTTTCAAACTCATTTGGAGAAAGAAGAAATGTTCCATCCTATGTAGCCAGGGTAGTATTTAAAGTTTATTTGTCTGTTTTGTTTTGTTTAGTTTTTAGTTGTTTTTTTTTTGGGGGGGGGGGGGGGTGGAGTAAGAGGGGAGTGGGGTGACTTACCCAAATATCTCCTTTGACGTTCCTTACTAGTGTCCAGTGCTGACTGCCTTTCTTTGTTTCAATGTAAGCTGGGATGCTGTGGTACCTTGTTCTGGTCACATTGTATGGAGTGTCTGGTGCTGCTCCTGTAACAAGAGGTAGTAAGACAACATTATCATATTATATCTTGTTTATCATTATCATTTTTGTTTTTGCTAGTGGCCCAGTTGGGACAGTAACAAGATGTAATCTCAACATTTGGTGTCCTAAAACAAACAATAACTGGGTGGATGGTCACCAAAATACCTGTTATCTCTACTATTAAATAATTTAATAAACCATACCAGGCCACCATGATATGATCATTTATGAATCCAAATTGTGCTGGCCTGAAGTTTTAAGCCAGGGAGAGTATTAATCCTTATAACATATGGCAGTGCTATTTGATGAGAACAGTGGAGCAAATTTATACAATGCCATTACAAATTAGCACTGAGCCACTGCCAAATATTACTTGCGCAATTCGGCAACCTATTATCACAGAATTTCCCCTGTTTATCTTTGTTTGTGGCCATCAGATTCAGATTTTGGGCCACTCAAAGTTTGAAATATTTTAATTTCAAATGTTGACTGGGTCAGTCCTCACAAGGAAAACAAATTCAATTTCTAGCATTGAGTATTTAGAGTAAATATATATTATTATATCCTACATGAATGAAATCCTGTTCAGTGATTGGTCTACATAGCGTCATGTGACCAAACATAGTAATGCCCATGGAGAAAAATGTGCTATGCGTGACGTCATTCATGGAATAGTAAATGCTATTCCATGAATGACGTCATAGACGCCGGGTGATCATATTGAGCCCATAGAGATGCGTGTTATAAAACTTCCCTGCGAGAAGAGATCTGGTTTTAGCTTGCGAAAGATGCTCGACGAGATTTCTAAAAGAGTTATTTAAAAAGAAATACAGCATATTTTCACCCGTGAATATCAATAAGTTCCAAAGAATATTCTAAAGATGCATTTCATGTATAACGTAGCGGTATTCGAATTTAAAAATTACGACAATGGTGCACATTGTGCATCGTTGTCCTTCTGTGGTCGTGACATAATTCGTCATTTAACAATCGGCCGCGGTGTGCACTGCACTAGCTGTATGTGTAATGTACGAATAACTATTTTCTCCATACAATTACACGTGCGTACTGTAAAGCAGGTTAATTATTCACTTTGATGCGCGCGTTTTGCATTTGGGTGCGCATTAGTTGTTAAGGCGCGTAACCATGAATGGACAGATAGCGCAATACGCGCTCTGCGCTAGGACTATTGCGCAAAGGGGGTCAGTGTCACAAACAGAACTTAGTCAGTGCAGTGATGGTTCCATGATCAATGTATTGTTTTTCTTTATATTTTTCTTTAATTTAATTGAAATAATTAATTTTTGCGATGATTATGATTATGCGAAGGATATAAAACAAATATATCATGCACTATTTCGAGCCACTAGTGCAATTATGGATTCCTCGGTGACAGAAAAAGCACTATGTTCTTCGGGTCTACGACCCTCAGAACATAGTGCTTTTCCTGTCACCTCGGAATCCATAATTTCAACTAGAGGCTCTCAGTGCATGGTATATTTGTTTATTACCTGTCGGTGGAGACCAGCCGGACGGGGTTGGATACTGTTCATGCTTTGGCACCTCTGGGATCTGCATAGAGGGGATCAGCCTTTCCACATATTTGAAGTCCTCCTTTGATTCAATCACCTCCGTTCTGGGTTCATCTCTGATGGGCTCGAGTTTTGAGTAGGCCGGGATGAAATTGTAATTCCGACTTTCTTTGCACGTCGATGTGTGGAGGAGTCTGCATGCCTGAAATAAAAAGAAATTTATTCTAGAAATTGTCAAAAAAGGAACGCTTAATTTTTATTAAAGGAATAAAATAATTATGAGACAAGAAAAAAGATGAGTTAAAAATAAAAATACAAATAATTAACATTTTTAAAGGTAAAGGCCAGTTTTGGAAACGCCCCCCTCTCAAAAAAATGAAATGGAAGCTCTTATTTGTTATTACCAATAATATGAAAGAATATAATTGTACTAATATAGGATTATCCAAATTTGGCCAAGAAACCGCCTACTAATTGATATATTTGGTAAATAATCATATCTATCCCACTCAGGATAGATATCGCCAACGCGGAATCGCTCATATACCCTACGTGTATTACGACCACGAGGTGTACACGAGGTGTCACGCTATACAGGCTTGTCCCTAGCGTGTCGATATCTCCCCCAGCGCTAGCGGCGCTGACAGCGACAGGTCTGAACGGGCGGTGGATGTTATTGTTAATGAATTTCACAGGCGGATATTGGATTTCTTCCGATATTTCTGTATTTAAAGGGATCTAGTAACTTTGTTGACATGTGCAAAAAGTGATGAATGGTTGATGCAATGTATATTGTTATCTCATATGTCCACAGGGTATTGTGTGAAAATTTCAAGTCAAATGGACATTGTAATTTGTATGGCCAAGTAATGAGCGAAAATGCAAAGTGATATTCAGTAACTCACTGCACTCACTTTGTACACGGAAGAAAAACTCGCCCGGAGTTTTTCTTATCCGAATACTTCAATCATACATATCTTTGTAACGAAAGGGAAATTTGAAAAACCAAAACCTGTCCCGTGATTTTATTGTTAATACGAATACAACAAGGTATAAGGGAACCGCTAGGCGCTAGAATTAAAATTTTATTTTTAGGATTTGGACAATGTTACCTTTTAACAAAGTCCCTTTAACGATGCTTACTTAGGTTCGGATTTTACCACACAAGCCCTATTTCAATACATATTCAACAATATTGATCAATATAGATGTATTCGGCTACTTTCCCGAAACTGGACTTGGGCTTCAAATTTAATTTTTTAAATTTCAAAATCATGTTTGTATGACAAAACCATTTTATGTGATCAAATCATTAATGCCGGGAATGCAAATCCACCATTGCTGACGTGAATTTGAAAACAATAACACAATCCAATTTCAATACTACTTACATTCGTCGATACGGTATTTACCAAACCAAAGATCAACAATATTGTTTTGAATGTTGTGCATTTACATTTTACACATGTTTACAAGTTTACTTCAGTCCCACACATTTACATTCGTGTAAAGGTCACTGACTAACCACATCATAAATATAAAATGGATCTGTTTTCTATCCCTAGATATTTTGAAAATCATATTTCAAAAACTTACTACAGGGTGAAATGATGATTTACCAGCTGGAAAATAACGGGCGCAAGCCGCAAATTTCAAGCACTTTGATGCTTTTACAACACAAGTTTTCGCTGCCATTCTTGGTTTCACTTTCAGCAGTTGTCGTTGCACGAACGCAGATGGCGCTAGAAGTTTCCACTTCGTTCTCTTTCTTGCGACATCGTGGTTTTGCAAAAGGTTGTGCAATAATGTCCTTAATTTATCTCCATTTGTCGTATGAACTAGTAAAGCAATATATTAGATTTGTATGTCACATTAATTTTGAAGTCTTGTAGCATGTTGTAATTTAATTTGTTGCATACAAGGTTGCTTACTTTTCAAGGAAAACGATTCGAATTGTAAGTCGAAATTTTTTTTTTTTAATTTCTCGATAATCGGTAGCATCGCGTTATAAAAGCAATGCGAATGTATTTTCATTGACATGGCACGCTTCGCTGTATGTAGCCGCTTTCAAATGGAAGCGCATATGATATGCCGTTGAATGTCACTTGATTTATGAGTGCTAGTGCAGTGCCGTGGTGAGCCGTGTTGGATCCTGGAGGTGTGCGTGTTGTGAGAATTTGAAGGTGTATGGACTATGGTTGAGTGACCATCACATCGGCACTCTAAGATATTCCTGACAGTTAATTAGACTTAAAAATCACAAACATTTCTTAAAACTGTATTCACACATTGAGAAAATAGTGCAGATTCCGATGCGATGATCAGATTTGCAATTTATAACTTATTTTGAGATATCGTCTTTGAACTTGCGTGTTGCCTTTTTTAAACCGGCACCCCTCAACTCCCATTGACAATGCACGCAACTCAAAATTTCTTGTGCAATGTTGGCATTTCACAAATTAACGTGTAGCGGTCGATTCAGGGTAGCGCGCATTATCACATGCGCAGTTTTTCACAACACGCGCAAAAACAAATTTTGCGCGGGGTGCCGATATAAAAAAGCAGTGCCGATGTGTAGTACACCTACCATTGTAAATAACATCCTTCAAGTTCAAGACTTCAAGTTCAACTTCAAGTGAATTGTTTATGACTTGGAATTGTGTAATCATGCCAGGTAATCTGAATCATGTGATTGTGAATAGATTCAATCATTCATCATTCAAACATGTTCAAACTCAAAAGTCAAAGAGGAAAGACTAGAATCGATGCAACGGAAAGGCGGCAAGAATTAACTTAGGCTAGCTTGATTTGAAGTTTAATTGAAAGTTGGGAAAGGCCAATTGATTTCGTCAAGTTTAAAGTTATGAGTTTGACTCAAAGTACTTTGACCGTCCATGTATGAACTATGACTGTGACTGTGCCTGTGGTCTTGATGATGTACCTATTAATAATCGATGGACATTTTCATTTAGTGTGTTTGTCTGTGTGATCTGACTTGGTCTTTGTGTATAATTCTGTTATGAAAAAGTTATATTCACCATGTTCACATATATCTGTTTTCTAAAGATGGATAAATCTAATGTTTTCTGGGCCTCTTTTACACAGTTTATTGTGTTTGTCATGATGTTGCAAGGCGTTAGACTGCCCGCTCATAAGTCACAAATGATTTTGATGTTCGCAGAAAATTGCCTCGTACAAAAGACGGCTATTAGTATTGCCTTGGGCAATCTAATGCTAGAAGGGCCGACAGTATAAGACAGTACAGTAAAAGCATATTTGCCTCTGATGATACACCCAATCAGTTAGTGCAGTGTATCATACTTCTCACAAATTATATTTTTCTTGCAAATGAAGGAATTCATGCAAATGTTTGTTTATATATTTCTGATTTTATACTTTAAACCCATTATCCTTTTTGTCTTCTCTCAAAATTACAGCATCAATATGCAGTTGTTTCTACGAGCGAACCAGACCCACACCATCGAGGTGACTGGGGAGGAGACCATTGCTGAATTGAAGGTACGCTGAAGAAAGATCTTCAACATGTCTTAGTTTTTTAATATTTTTATTTATTGTGTACAAACCAGAAAACAAAGAACAACATTTGAACACTCTGTTATGTCTAAGTTAGAAAAGAATAAATAAATATAATATAAATAGCTGATGGAAATGTGTAAATCATCTCTAATTTATCTGATATCTTATCCAATTGTCTTTTCCTGTCTATTTTGGTCGAATTCTTATGATTAATTCATTTATTGTTTGGAAACTTCAAATATTGGAATGAAGCTCTTCATATTGCATTTCTATTTGGAATTATACATTTCTCATAGGACATTTCACGGAAAATAAAAATGGTAAAGCTCCATTTTTATTTTTTATGTCATAGAATCAGTAGGTTTTCTTTGCTTTGTACTTATGAATTTGTTTATATGCCTTTGCCACAAAAGTCCAGCAGAGATGCAGTTTTCAGGTAAAAGTCTGATACTCGTGCCCTACTCAACTATAATTTCAGGCTCATTTTAGTCATTTTCCACACAAAGGTATAATGACTCCCAGTTCAGGCTGTCGACTTGTAGCTCGCTAGCATCCATGGTCTACGCATACTCTCATTTGGATGTACAATATTTTATTTCACCGTTACTTAGCTAGGACTATCACCAAAAAGCAAAGAGCCATGTGTGCTATCCAGTTTATCCCCACTGGACGATGGCATGTACCTCGCGCAGAATCTAATTTGACATCCTGATTATCTTCGTCATTCAACTGTTTCTCGTCTCCATTATTCTCACTTCTATGTAAAACTCCAATGGTTGTTTAATTAATAGATTGTCCCCCTTATTCTTTTCACAGGCAACGATCCAGGAACTCTCCGGTGTTTCAGCAGTAGACCAGGTCCTGTCATGCGGTGGATCCCCGCTGGACGATGGCATGTCCCTCTGTCAGAATGGAGTGGAAGACTTGATGACCATTGACCTGTCTGGCCGTCTGCTCGGAGGAAAGGTCCACGGCTCCCTGGCCCGTGCTGGCAAAGTGCGAGGACAGACACCCAAGGTTTGTTAATGCATCGTTTTTAGCAGTGAAAAAATAAATGGGGCAATAGAGATTTGACCCCTAAACCTTTGAAATCACCGCCATGAGCGAAACAATTAGGATGTTGAAAAAAATTGCCCTCGCTGTCTATGTGGCGTCTTAGTAAGTTCTTATTTAGTTCATTTTATTTGATTTTTAGTATAGGATGGGATCTTTATAATCATTTATTACATTGTCTGAGAATAGTAAATTTATATAAATGAACAAAACAAATAAAAGACAAACATAGCCCTTGTGAGCACTGAGCACCCAAATATGACACAAACATTCTCTCTGAAGTTAAAAATGCCCTGTGAAAAAAATATTATTTCTTACACAGACCTCTAGTAAAGCTGTATTCTTGCTATATGTGACCTGTTGCCGCAAAACCCTAATCAAAGTCGAAATATTCAAATTTTCTGATTTGGATGTTTCTGAATTATCCAAAAACTTAGCTTTCCAAGTTGTACATAACATGTTGTACTTCAGTAATACCAACCTATTTACACAAATGTTGTGAAATCCAGCAATGACATGGACAGTGCATTGACACAGTCAACACTTCTCTCCATTGTTTCAGCTTTACATATGGGAACTTTATAAGGGTTTCCTTGTAACATGTCACATTGACATTTTCCTATAGATATGGACAAAATACTAGGGAACATTTTTACCAGATTTATTCTACTCAAGTGTCAAGCAAATTATAGCCTTATTGGACAAGTTAAATCAAGGCTTCTCAAATTTCAGTGGCCCAATACCCGAGTTAATGGCCCACAACCCAAAGGAAAACATACTTTTAGTGATAGTCCTAGCTAGATTTAAATGCAAGTGACAATTAACTTTATCCAAAGTTACCCAATCTACTAGAGTATTGCTGCTAAAAAAAACACCCTATAGTGTATTTCTATTCTTTGATTTCATCAGATGTATTGAACATTTGACTGCTTGACTATTAACTGCTTCAGTTCTTAGCCATGAGCTTTGAGGTTAACTTTGTTAGGTTGGTCTACTTCTTAATTTTAATTAATGACAGTTTTAGTTTAAAATGATGTGAGGTGAGGTTTACAGAGAAGTTGGAAGCCCATGTAAAGAGTGTTACATTTCAATAAAGATTGCATAGAGATAGAAGTGGTCAGGTGCACATGTGCCATATCTATCTGTCATGTCAAGTGCCCAAATTGAGAATGTGGGTTTGGAGGTTCTGGCATTCTTGATATGGGCAGTGAATGTGACAGATTTAGTGCCGACTTGTAATAGTGTGAAATCGAAATGTTTTCTAATCTATATAAACTTCACAGACAATTTATTTATTTTATGGTTAATATTTGCATTTATGTGACACGCTAACATTTTGCTCAGCCATTCAATTATTTTGTTCCTCCCTCATTTGTTCTTTGCAGGTTGATGCCCAGGAGAAGAAGAAGAAGAGGGTTGGACGTGCCAAGCGCCGCATGCAGTACAACCGCCGCTTCGTCAACGTCGTCCAGACCTTCGGAAAGAGGCGTGGACCAAACTCCAACTCCTAGATTCCTCGGAGCCCCCCACACAAAAAAAAAATGTTGCAAAATCATGTAATATAGTTGGAAGTAGATGACTTATTAAAAGCTTGTCTAAACACTCCAATTCCTGTTATATTTAGTCATTTTTCTTTTGTTGTATCTGTACACCTGAGCACAGCCTTTTGTACACAGAATTTGGCCAACTTGTGTCATTGGGTATTGACAAACAAGGAATCTGAATTGAATCAGAATGGTGATGTATTGAAAAAGTGCAATTTTCAAACCCTGTAATTGAAAACTTGTTGACCAGACTCTTTGTATGAATGGCTGTGCATCTAACTCTGTGAGAGATTACGATGCAGGAATGGAGACAGCGCAAGAATACCCCCCTTGCAAACTCAAGATTTAGCAACATCTCAAAAGCAGAGAACCCACCTCTTTCATGCATGTGCATTTTTGCACAATTGCTGTTAATTACTGTGTATGGATTAATTTTATGTTTTTTAATTTGTGCATGTTACTGCATAAACCGTATGTTTGTGTGTGCATGCATGCATGTTCATGCACGCACGTGTGTCATTTGGTTTGTGCTTGCATGCTTCTGTGTAGTTTGTTTTTGCATGTTCAGGTGAAATTTGATATGGTTGTAAATACTGTGAAGGTTTGATATGAACAAAAATGTCATGCTTGCAAAAGTGTGTTTCTCCCATCATTCCTACTCACTTTATAGCTACTTCGGTCCAAGTAAAAACAAAGTGTTGGTCCAATTTGTTTGCAAAATTGCAAATGTGTCTGAAAAGGATGGGGCTGCATGTCTATTGTTGTATCATTATCATACGCACACACATACAATGATTATGATTGACAATGATTATGGATGGTTGCCGTTTGTGTGTGATATGGAATATGCTACATGTGTTTGCAAAATTGTGAATGGATGTTTTGCTCCGTTACATAAACAAAATATGGGTGTTCACTGCAATTTGGGGTACGATTGTTTAACTTGGATTACATATTCCTTGAATCAAAAGAGGAAAATTCATCCAAAGAGACTCTCTGTAATTATGCAAATTAGGCCTAATTTCCATAATTTATGCAAATTTATTCATGGGAATGAGATTCTCTGAAAATGGAGGTTTTATTGAGATATTTGAGACCCATATTCCTTGGATCAAAAGAAGAAAATTCATCCAAAAAGACACTGTATTTATGCAAATTAGGCCTAATTTACACAATCTATGCAAATTTATTCATGGAATGGAATATCTATGAAAATTGTGTTTTTATTGACATGTTTGAGAGATCATATTCCTTGGATCAATAGAAGAAAAATTATCCAAAGAGACACTGCATCTATGCAAATGAGGCCTAATTTATGCAGATTTATTCATGGGAATATGTTCTGTCCAATATCTAAAAAAAAAAACACCATTTTCATAAATATCCATTCCCATGAATAAATTTGCATAAATTATGGAAATTAGGCCTAATGTGCATAGATGCAGAGTGTCTCTTTGGATGAATGTTCTTCTTTTGATCCAAGGAATATGTTCTCTCAAACATCCTAATCAAAACTCAATTGTATCGAATATACCATTTTGCATAAATTATGGAAACTAAGCCTAATTTGCATACATACAGAGTGTTTCTTTGGATGAATTTTCTTCTTTTGATCCAAGGAATATGATCTGTCAAATATATCAATAAATACACCATTTGTATGGATATCCCATTCCTATGACTAAATTTGCATAAATTATGGAAATTAGGCCTAATTTGCATAGATACAGCGTGTCTCTTTGGATGAATTTTCTTCTTTTGATCCAAGGAATATGTTCTCTCCAATATCTTGATAAAAACACCATTTTCATAGATGTCCCATTCCCATGAACACATTTGCATATAAACAGTGTCTCTTTGAATGAATTTTCTTCTTTGGATCCAAGGAATATGTTCTTTCAAATATGACAATAAAATCACCATTTTCATGAATAAATTTGCATAAATTATGGAAATTAGGCCTAATTTGCATAGATACAGAGTGTCTCTTTGGATGAATTTTCTTCTTTTGATCCAAGGAATATGTGTGTTTAGTAAAAGAATCGTACCCCAAAATGCAGTGACGGACCTCTTAACAAGCCTACTAATATTCAACTGGTGTAATGTTAGCTGTACTGCATGAAGTCTGAAGATTTATATAAAAATTGATGGATGGGAAATGGGAGGGGCACTATTTGTTTGTTCTCCCTGTGTCACATAATGTGAAAGACACCCCCCACCCCCCCCCCCCCCCAAAAAAAAAGAAAAAGAAAAAGAAAATCTAACAAGGCCGCAATATACACAAATAACCAAAGTAAGACCCTGAAAAAGCAGTACTCATTAATATATTTCATAATGACAGTTTATTAATTACTGATGGAAGACAATGAAATATATCAGAAAATAAACTATTCATGATACATTGATAGTACATCTGTCTATAAAATGTTTAAATGTTTGACCCTGAAATATTAAACTATTTATTCTAATTTAATAACAAAATAACTAATGGTCCAACTTTAGACTTAAATGATCTTTTTCTTGCTCACTTAATTGTGCTCCAAGTCTATTACAGGAAATCCTTGTTATAAGCAAAACCTCACACAGTTAGGAAAAAAATAAAATACAAACATAGAAGTTGTAAGCAGAACCTTGTAATAACTGAGCTGGAAATAATGACGTTTTGATGTACCCTATTATCAATACTAGCAATGGATATTTGAACATATCCTGAGAATAAAAAGGAATGTTACAGAACTAATAATACCAATACCACTTCAAGGTTTCATGTTTCATGCACACTGGTACATGTATATACAGTCAAACCTGTCCAAAAAAAAACAACCACCAAAAGGATCCCTGCAGAGAAACGATAGTAACCTGTCTATACAGGTCACCTGCCTACAGTGGCCACTTCTTGTTTCCCTTCAATACATTGTAGGTGGTCACTGTACACAGGTTGGACTGGACATTATAAGATATAGAATGATAATACAACTAAAGTATAACAGACTAGACAAAAATTGTAATGAAGGATTGATAAGTAATTCTCAGTTTCTATACAAATAATATTAAAATGAAGTGTGGTCAACTAATTACTATCTACATTTTAAGAACAAAGCATAGCCGGGATATATATGCCTAATTAAAAACAATTAGTTTGATTTATATAGTGTCTAATATGAAACCATATCGTCTGTAAGTGCTTAAGAATTCAATTGTTCCAGTTATTAGATACATCAGTCATTAAAACATCCATGATACAGAATCATGCTACATCAACACTTATCCTTGTTTGACAGATACTTTCTATTCTTTTATAATACCGTAAAACTCCGTGTATAAGGCGCACCCGTGTATAAGGCGCACCCCCAACTTTCTAAAAAAAAAAAAAAAAAAAAAAAAAAAAAAAAAAAAAAGTTTTTTTTTTTTTTTTTTTTTTACAAAACTTCTGCTCATGAATATTCATGTTTTCATTAGATAGCAATGCTCATTAAATATGCAAAATGCTAAATTCATTAATAACTGTTTTTTAATGAGAAAAATGTATGACCGCTGGTTAGAAAATTGAATATTAAATGAATGCTGCTACTCATGAACATTGAATAATCAATTAGTTGCAGTGTAACTGCTTACAAAACTTGTATTTTGTTTTACTAACCACTATCATTTGTATGTAGGAAAAAGGTATATGTTGATAAATGTTCCCCTCACATCAAGCTCTTGTCATGCCTTATTTTTTTTTTTTTTTTTTTTTTGCTGTACCTGTGTATAAGGCGCACCCCCGACTTTGAAATTTTTTCCGACGGAAAAAAGTGCGCCTTATACACGGAGTTTTACGGTAACCAAGACAAAAATATGTCAATCAAAATTTTGTCATAATTATTTTCAAAATTACAGTGCAAGCATCTTGTTATGTTGGTACATGTACCCACTTTCTGAAATAACCAATTAATATTTAAATATTGTAATAATCATTATAATATGCCGAAATAAAATATATTACACTGTACATGTAAATTACTTCATGCACGGTAGAGGATTGCGTATCTCTCATTAGGAGCATTGCACTAACACCCAGAAAATATAAATATATACATATCTACAAGAATGCATTTAATAATCAGCTGAATTACTAGTAAAATGTCATTAGGGAATATATATATTTTATAAGAATCTTCACCAAATTATATAATCTCAATCTACATGCCTTTCAAACACCCGACTGTCACTTACAGACTAATAATACTATTATTATAGATCATAAATATGCCATCCACCACAAGAATTAATCTGATTGAGCTAGAGTGAACAAAAGAGCAGCACTAAGCCAAATTTCAAAAGTTGCGAGATTATTGTCTTATATGAAAGAAAATGTCATTTAATAGCATGCCTGAAATAATTAGGGCTTGAAATCTCTTTTTCGTGGAGTTAGACCTAAAACTAATAAACCGTAGTCCTATTTAATTGTGCATTATACGTGTATTCACCCGGTGACCCCTACGTGACCCGCGCATAAACAACAACGTCTAAAGCGGATACTAAACAAAATAACCATATTCTTCATTTTTTAGATCTTTTTCCGTGACATACCTTTACAAATGTCGGCTTCACAATACCTATACCAGAATAAGTACAATATTGTTGTAATATTATGCTAAATCAGTTAAACTCCTTTATTGACCGATGTATAGTTTGATGGAGGGACGCATTCGTTTTTCATTCGTAGAATCCAAATTACAGGGCTGTTTGATCTGATTTTTTTGTGTGTGTTACATTCATCCCCATCCGTCAACTGGAAACTGTTCAGACGTTTTGTAAAAGAGGAACTGTCCCTTTAAGGCAAAGAGTAAATTCCAGAAAGTTTCTCCACTAACTCTTACCCGGCCCTGGGAAAGCAACAAAAAAGGGCATTAAATCAAAAGATATATCGCCAAAGCGCCAATGCTCTGCCTGGTATACCGATATCGAAAAAAAACAATGCTGACATACCTTTGAGATCGGACAAGAGCTTATGTCGCATCCTGCATATAATGTCAGAGTCCATATATTCAAAAGTGAAGTTAAAAAATGACAAAAAAAAGTTGCATTTTACAGAGATCTTAACCAAAGACAGAGATCTTAACCAAAGATATTTTGGGCTCACTTCCAAATGGGTAAAAATAAATCATAATTGTCATAGGCAATAGTGCAAGTGCAAAAGTCTCAAATCGTGATTTTCACCCTTTCAAGATAATTTTGTTTTTAGGACAACGGCCCTTTTAATTGGAAGGCTGATAACAATTTCCATTCGCTTTTCTACCATAGTCCTATATATTACATTTGTTCATTAGGCCTAGGCCTACGTGAGATTACTAATTATGTGATCATTTATAACTTGAACGTTATCTCATACCAAATGTGTAGTTAACATGTTTTCATTTCATAAAATATCCCTACAATTTCTCTTCTGGTCATGACAAAACATATTTCCAGGTGCGACATTATTCATGAAAAACTTTCCTCTAAAACATCAACAATTGAAGCTGTGATGCATATGTTTCAAATTTATAGACATTTTACAAGCAATGTTGGATGAGTACAGTGGAACCTCGTTATAAAGAGCTCTGATATAACAAAACCCTCTTATAACAAGGTAATTTGCTGGTCCTAGCTCTTTCATATGCTTTTTTCATAACCTGATACAACAAGGTAATTTTCATGGTCCAAAAGATCTCGTTATAAAGAGGTTCCACTGTACTTATTGTTTTAGAAAGTTTTTAGAAAGTTTCATGTTTGAAATAAATGTCTAGGGTTAGACAAATGTAAATTTAACAAATTATTACACACCTTTATTAATCACCCCAAATGCTGTGAAATGTATAGTACTACATACAACTAACTTTACCACTATCTACACTTAATTCACGCATACAAAACAAAACCATTTTTTTCAACAAGCATTAAACACTACTGAACACACACACATACAGCACATCAATTAAAATCAAATCTGTGAATGAAAATTTCAACCAAAAAATTAAATTGACTATTAATGAATTTCTTCCAAAAATGCAAGCTAGTCAAGTAAGTCGATGACAAAGAAATGCTACTATTATAGTTGATATCCTTCTCCATTTACACAACTAGAGGAAATCATAAACTTCCACATATCCAATTGCACTTCCTTTCATAAAGAATTCTGTACACTAGGAAATAAATTGATTTTTCTGGTGTTTTCCCAGTTCAGAATTTTTGGAAAGGCAATTTCAAGGCCTCTTGCACATTTGGTATATAGCAAAAAAATATATACATATATTTGTATCTATCTAGTAAAAAATCTTTGGAATAAGATACTAGTACATGATAAAAGTAAACAATTATGGACATAAAAACACATTGAAGAAAATCATGTTTGAATCGGAATTGAAATAGTACACAGTTCACTCCCATTACAACTTGGATATACTCCAATCCATCATTTCCCTTGGTATTGACATTTTGCATGTAATACTATGCCACAGAAACCTGTTAATACCTGAAAATTCAAAACCAAATTACATTCTACATGTGCATGAAAAGGAAAAAGGCTCATTTTATATAAAATATGCAAGTATAGCAAAATATATATCTATCTAAAAAGTTAGTCAGGTCAACGGTGTGATAAAGCCAAAGGTAAAATATATTCGTGCATCAAGAAAAAATGTGCCAATTAATTATGGTCAAACCGGTCTTAGTGGCCGGCCACCTGTCTATAGTATTCAAACTGCCTAAAGTGACCACCAAAGTGAACCTCTTCAAAGGAGACACTTTTGACAGTATAATCATGATAAATGCTTATAAAAAGATAAAAATACCATTTCATATCTAATGCACAGAAAGTAATCACTTCCAGAACACATGTGAAAAAACACCTGGGGCTCAGGGCGATTTAGCCACCAAGAGACCCTGAAAATCATAAAAGAACGCCAATACTTTGACACAACAGTTCTACGTAAAACATTTCACAGAGTGTTACTTTGATGTAGGCAAGCTTGGAAAGAAGCCTCAGAAAATAATATTGTATGATTTTTCCTGCAAACATATATACATTCCTCCTATCTAGTCTACATGAGTTTAACATTATAAGTTATAATCACTCATAAATACAATAGTGGTCATGTAGAAAAATAAATAAATTGTGTTAGCTGCAACACCCTCCAGGTTTTATCACTTCAGGCTTATATATTCCTTGTTTTGAAGTCGTTTCCATAATTTTAGCTGCTCTTATGTCTTCCCCATCGGCGATGCTGTCCTCTCTGCAGTACAACTTAATACTCTCCAGTTGCTCATCAATATTCTCCTTGTTCTTGTCGACAACAATTCTCACCAGCGATTCAAAAGCCTGCAGTAAAAAAACAAACATTTCATGACGATAGACATTATATTATTAAAAATTAGAGCATTTTTTCACATTTATGCATCATTTTCAAAAGCTGTTTCGTTATGAATTACGTATATATATAGTTTCCTAGTCACACAAGCAAATTATAGTACATATATATATATACTAAAAAAGGCTTCAAATTCACTTAGTTGTATTCTTTAAATTAACAAATTATTTCATTCTTAAAAATATTTGATCAATCTGCAAGATTTCCTTCACACATTTGTAAAAGTTAAAGTAATTTAGAATGACAATCTTAATAAGAAGTTGCTGATTGGCTGTTAACACAGTAGTTACAATAATTGAGCAAATACGACGATTGGAAAAGTCTTGTGAAACGGGGCCCTGATGCCACCACTGGTGAAAGGATATCCACTTACATGTTGTATATTGTCTCCACTAAATGCACTTGCTTCAATAAAGTCCAGTTTGTGCTTCTTGGCAAACTGAAAATATAGATAGATATGGGAGAATAAAACATGAAAAGACATTTATTTCTGGTGAAAGAACATACAAATTTTTTTTTTTTAAATACTACATGTGAATAGTTGTTTTCTTGTATCATCTAAAAAGGAGAAGTAGGCAGACAAAATTAGTGAATCTATCACTATTTCTCTCTGAAACAACCCAAATGATATAATAGAATTAAATCATCAAAATTTCATTTGCTCAGCAAAGAAATAAATTATATATTTATATACAAATATGTCATGAAAATCACTTTACATTATCTGTTATTTTCTATATTGGCAGCCTGTGGCCTATTCAGCAGAAGAGAACAATAAAGATAGAAAATGAATTTACAGAGAGATTTCAAAATATGAAGACTTTGTTCTACCTCTTGACCTTCCTCTGTTGTGATGATTCTCAGACCCTTGGCATCAGACTTGTTAGCAATCAAGATTTTGGCAACATCTCCCGCTCCCTGATAAGAAAAAGAGAGAAAATAAGTGTATATATACAGGGTGGCCCCCAAAAATCGGAACAGGGCACTTCCAAAAATATGATACCACAATGTTTTACCAGAACTCAGCTTTACCAGAACTCCTACTTCCCACAAACTGTAACAGCATGGAATGCGCTCCCCAATAATATCTTGGCTTCTACATCACTAGGAGCCTTTGCGGGAGCAGTTGCCTCAATCGGCAATTAATGGGACACCTCACCGGTTCCCCTCGACTCTACGTCCTGACTGATGGACCCTGTCGAGTACCCAAGTAGAAGTAGAAGTAGAAGTATGTTCATCGGATAGGGTGTCCTTTCCAATGAAAAACGATACCAAGAACAGTAATTTTGGTCAGGTCGTTTTTTTTGTTTAAGGACGCAGTGAGTGAGACCATGTCAGGTGCCGATTTATGTCGATTTCGACCTAGTCAATGCCAGTTTCACCGCACTACTTGCCCTTAATACCATTCAGCGACCATGCCCATTATCTCGGCACACGGCTGAGTGCACACTAACAAAAGTGCGCGATGCTCAACGCTATGAACGGCGGTTCGTGCGATTCATCAAGCGCTGGCTCAATACAAATTGACATAAAAGAGAACCTGACATGGTGTCACTCACAGCGCCCTAAAACAAAAACTACACAACCAAATTGACTGTTCTTGGTATCGTTCTTCATTTGTAAAGACACTCTATCCGATGGACATAATACATTTGTTACTATATTTTGGGAAGTGCCCCGTTCCGTTTTTGTTGGGCCACCCTGTATAGTATATACACTCAAACATCGCCTTATGTATTTATTTGCTTTTACAAGCGTTCCCCTTATATTTTGTAGTTTTTTAACGAAATTATTGGGGGGCACAGCCCCCCCCCCCCCCCCCTGAAGCTATACCACTGTTGACTGTATACTTCTTAACACCATAACATAGTACATTCAATGGAGAGATTTCATAATGTACTCAAGTTTTATGCAAATCTTTCTGTTATTACAACAAAAAGCAAAACCATCAACAAGCCCATGATATAAGAATGAAACTGGGATAGAGTTCGAGAATTGCATCCCTGTCATATGAGGATTACATTATTGTGTACACATGTATGTAATAAAGGATTTCCTATATATCAATTGTGTCTCATGAACATGAGCTGGCACCAGTAGCACAGTGAACTGTTCACTCATCTTCCATTTTCTGCAGGAAATTGGTTTTAATGAGTCTTGTCTGTGTAAATAGGTTCATACATAACGACTTCCTGTTATCTGTATGAAATACAATGAGAACGAGCTGGACACATTTTGATACATCAAATGCCTTGTATTGTAAGCTTCCCTGCATACATGTACTGTTTGATTACCATTTGTAAGCACACTGAATTGCATGCCTATAAATTAAAGTTTTGTTTTTTTACAAAACATTTTGCAAAACAGAACATTTTCGCTACCTATACTGCAAGATCAAACTAAATTTTCTCAGAATTCAAAACAAGATTATTTATGTAAGGGCAACTTTTTCTGCAAAGTTAAAAACATCACAAAAAACATTATATGGGTAAAAATTCTTTAAACAAATAATGTGCCCCCCCCCCCCCAACTCAGTTGGAGCACGCTATCCACTGGTTCAGTAGAAGTAAGAAAATAAAGTAACTGAATAACTCTTACCTCAGATATCATTTTCAACCATTTCTCTAGGTTCCTGAAGGACGTTTCAGACGTTATGTCGTAGACAAGCATGATACCCTGCCAGAAACAAAGTGACAAAATAGATTCAAATGTACCATTAATATCTTTGTTACTCAAACAGTGTCAGACGTTATGTCATAGACAAGCATGACACCCTGCCAGAAGCTAATTATACAAAATTAAAAAAGATATACCGTAAAACTCCGTGTATAAGGCGCACTTTTTTCCGTCGGAAAAAATTTCAAAGTCGGGGGTGCGCCTTATACACAGGTATAGCCCAAAAAAATAAATAAATAAATAAAAAAACATATTTTTTTTTTTTTTTTTTTTTAAGAATTTTTTTTTGGGACACCCTGTAGTCATGTTCAATGCATATTACACTGGTGTAGAGCATGACAAGAGCTTGTTGTCTGTTGTAGCATTCAGCAAGATATATCTTTTTTCACACAAAACAAATATTGGTTACAAATTTAAAAATTGCAAGTTTATTGAGCAAATACTGCAGCTAATGAATATTCATACAGCAGCAGGTACTCATTATATATGCAATTATCTAACCAGTGGTTATAAATTTTGCTCATAATTGAAAATAGTTGTTAGTTAATTAAGAAAATTGCATATATTGAACGAGTATAAATGCTTATGAATATTCATGAATAAGAATATGAATATTTATGAGCACCAGTGTTATTGCTCAATGTGTGCAATTTTTGTACTAACCACTATTTTGTATGTGAAAAAATGTATATGATGAAAGCTACAATTGACATTAATCCCTTGATATGCCCTAGACCAGCGATGTAAGTATTCCAACAGCACTACAGGGTGTCTAAAAAAAATACAGGGTGTCCTAAAAAAAAAAAAAATAATAATAAATAAAGAAAAAAAAAAAAAAAAAAAAAAAAAATCCTTTTTTTTTTTTTTTTTTTTTTTTTTTTTAGAAAGTTGGGGGTGCGCCTTATACACGGGTGCGCCTTATACACGGAGATTTACGGTAATACTCTAATGCAAATTGAACCAGTCATAATATCTTTTGTAAACTAATGACAACTAATTATGTAATTTCATATGTCAGTACTGGAGTCTAATATAATGAGCATAAAACTACATGTACTTCCAAAAATAAAATGAAAACAATAAACATTTGGTGATGGGGTACTAACATGTTATCAATGAGGTTAGCCCCTAAAACATGTTTTAAAAACTCTGAAAATCTTTAGACCCCCAGTAAATTTGCATTCAGAGTCCAACCAATGCAAACTAAATTTCACAGTGCTATTTTTCATACTAAAATGTTTGAAAGTAATCCTGAAAATAAAAATGTCATAAATTGTCCACTTAAAAATTAATTTTACCTTCTTGAATGGGCCATCAGAGAAAATAAAAAATATATTTTAAGCATTGAGTTAATATAATGCCTTACCTGTGCTCTCCTGAAATACTGCTTGGTTATTGTTTCATATCGCTCCTGCCCAGCTGTATCCCTGTACAGGTTACAAAATAGAACACAATTTTGTTTGTAAATAATGAAATGATTTTTAGGTCAGGTGTGACGGCAAATAATAATAGTAATAATAATAGCGAGCGCTCAATATAGGTTTTCTAAGCGCTGTAGCATTATTATTACCTTTGGTCAAAAGGTAAATGTGTTAAATACTGTGTAATTATCTTGTGCACCATCTCAACTCCCTGGGGATCATACTAGCCCAAGCTGCTCAGGCTAATTAACATCAGACCAAGTATCCATTTATACTCCTGGGTAGAGAGCAGCAATGCGAATTAAATATCTTGCTGAAGGACACAAGTGCTGAACTCAGAACTCTGCTCCAGTTATTGGAAGTCATAGTTTATCATGCCACAAAACCTCCAAGTACAACTTTTTGGGGGCCCCGTTTCATAAATTGTTGAAGTGTCTAATTATTGTAACTACTATGGCAACAGCCGATAAGGATCAAGCATTTGAGCTGTTGCCATGGTAGTTACAATAATTGGGACACTTACGACAATCGGAAAACATGTATCCAAACGTCATGCAAATGTATTCTAGAAAGCTGCATAATATGGGCTTCATAACTCTTCTTTGATCTTGATCACTCAGAGACAAGTAGTATAAACTATTACCCACTAATACATAAGTTTCTTTGAAATAGTATATTGTCTTTATAAATAAAATCTGGTATTTAAAGGGAAAATAACTTTATTGGCCAAACTAATTGATTACTATTGTTGAAATAGCATAAAAAGGGGCGTGTGTGGAAAAATCCAAACCTTAGTATCGTTAAGTGCAGAAATATCAGTTAAAACGTTTATGAAAGCCGCTGACATTGAGCCTAAATTCACCGTCAGTTTGGCCCGTCTGCGCTGGCCACATAGATACGCTCATTCGAGCGATTCGCTCGTGCGAATTACTATGTGCGCATTTGCCATAGGATTAACACGAATCGCATGAGGCTGTATATCAACATACAACCATCGGCGAGATATCAATCCGCAGTAGATAGCTTTATAATTTACCAAATATATCAATTTGTAGGCGGTTTCCAGGCCAAATTTGTATCATCCCGTATTAGTAATAACATACTTCACATGATTGTATTGATTGGTAATAAGAGCGTACATTTCATTTTTTGTGTGTGGGGCGTTTCCCACTACTGGCATTTCCCTTTAATCAATGATTTCTCATAATTCATGCCAAAATAAAATCTTCAAAAATGCAAAACTTTCATCCTTTTATTTAAAAATTCAGAATTATGACTCAAAACTGTTTGATATACAAACTGTACATGTAGCACCTATGCACCTACAGTACATACCTTACAGCAGTATTTTTCTTAACTGATACTATCATGCGTGAATTATTTCCAGGAATGTAAAATAATATGCTGCCTTGCTTTTCATTCAAAGGACAAGGTTTATGTCTCTATTATCTTTTATAGACAAGTGCTATAAAAAGGAATTCATATATTAGTCAGGGCTCGACACTTTTGTAATGGTCTAGGGGCAACTGATATTTCTGCAACTGCACGAGTAGAATGAAATTCATTACATACATGTATGAAAATCCCATCTAGAGTTAAGCAAGTACATTTTCTCTTTGGGCAAGTAAAATTGGAACATTTATAATTGTACTTGCCTGAATGGGCCAGTAAAGAAAAAAGTTAGTGTGGAAGCTTGTAATATTAGTGTTCCTACATCAACATAATTATGTTCCATTTGTCTCTGTCGCTCAACCGGCGATATCTAAGAGCTAGATCTGTAAAATATGCAGTAGTATTGAATTTCACAGGTTTGTAGTTCTGATTAGACAAGTACAATACTAAATGTGCAGGCAAGGCACAATGCAAATGGATTCACACCTGTATGTCATCAACAATAGGGAGCCCTGACCTCATACTGTCAATGGTGCATAATTATACTCGTGACGATACATCATAACAAGTGTCATATATTTGTTCAAGCCAAATAATATTTTGTAATAGTGAACCATTTTACCTAATTTATGTGGAGATTTTTCAGTTTAGTTTCTTACCATGTACTTGAGAGCACAATGTCATATTTAAATTATTTATACTTTTATAAAATTCAATTTATTTGTGTATATTTCTCAGTTTTCACCGTACTAGAGTGCAGATCTGTCATATTTGTTTAGGCCAAATATAAAAACAGTTTATCATTTTAATACACAATTTAATCAATGTTCAAATTTAGTTTCTAACCATACTGAGAGGCATTGCACACAATAAAGTTAAGTGTCATATTTGATCAAGCCAAATTATATAAACAAACAGTAAATCATTTTGCAAAATGTAATTATTGTTTAAGTTTCTTACCATCCTCGAGTGAACTGCACCTGTAACAAGTGTCATCATTGTTCAAGCAAAATATTACAAAGTTCAGTTAATTAATTGTTCAGTTTCTTACCATACTTGGGTGCGGATCTTCTTGCCATCAATCAGTATTGTCTTCATTTTGAAATCAATACCTGTCAAATATAGATCAACATGATAACAAATTACATTCATGAAATTTCCAATGATCTGCATGGGGATAATCTACTCTTCAAAAGGGTGTCATCTAGTATCAGCTTGCCAGCAGAATTAAGATTGTCCCCAACATTAGATATTTTTAAAAGAAATTTGAAGACGTATTTATTTTTGTTGTAGGTTATTGGAGAGGCTGTTAAACGCATTGATCAGTTTTTTTAATTGGAAATGCGCTATATAAATATCAATTATTATTATTATTATTATTAATGTCTTTTTGAAATACACAATGGCAGTTCTCACCAAATTCAAAATGACATAATAATTGCTATTATTCCCTTAGTATTATATATGATGCAGTGAGATGTATACATCGTGTAAATTGCAGTATTGTATACTGTATATATATCAATCATACTACATTGTATTTTAATAAATCATAGATCGCTGCTCTTTATTTACCACTGACAAAGAATTTAAAACCATCACGTGTACATATAATTCATAATATACAGGAAGGACAGGATTTTAGGTACATAAATTGATACATTGTTTTCTCTTGAAAACATATTCTGACAAAGTAATTGAAATTTACTGAATTCAGCATAGCGTTTTTCAATTCCAAAGCAGAATATAATATTTGAGAGCCTTGAGATATAAGAATAAGTATACATGGACTTTGATATCTTGGCTTAGTTACCATTTATTGTAGCCTGACAAGAAATGGTACTGTTAAAGGAATCTACAATTCATTTGGTGCCAAATGCAAAACCTCAAAAAGGGTTATAAAATGTAATAATTCACTTTAGAATTATATAAATGTAGAAGATTCATTACATTTAGCTAATTAAGTCAATGAGCAAAAATGTAAAGTGACATTTGCTAACTCTTTGCCATACTGTACAGTGTTATTAACAGATTTAAAAACTTTTAACAATTTTCAACATTGAATCATAAATCAATATCTCAATAATGAAGTGCAAATTTGAAGGGAAAAAAATGGTTACAAACCTCTATTTTGTAAGAGGAAAACGACAAGGCTCGAAGAAATGCAAGAATTGCAAGTGCTTGATTTAGACAAAGTTAGTACTACATGTAGATCCCTTTAAAGCAAATACTACTAAGTAACTAACTCTGCTTCACGCATCAGTAGCAAATGAAGGAGCCTAGACCTATCATGCCATAAAATCCTTTGCCAAACTTCTTAAGTCCTATACTGGGTACATGTACATGTAAGTATGACATTCCACGTTTGAGCCGTTCCATAAAAGATAAGAAGATAGCAAATAACCTCTAAAAGCAAGGCTCTTGTGCATGAATGGAAGTGGATAGATTTAAGTTAAGTTTTAAGTAACCATTTTTGTTACTTCATCTGATTTATCTGATTTTAGTACAATTTAATAGTGTATTTAAATATCCACATTCAAATAATTTCACTTTGTGATTTTAAAAATATTTTGACGTACTATTTTTGGCTCCCCAAATTTACCAAATGGAAATTAGTGACTTTTAAAAAAAGAAACACAAATTTGAATAAAAAGATAAGAACCTCAAATTGAGAGTTACATACATGTTGGAACACAACTTTTTTTTCTTCAAATTCTAATTGCAAGGAATAAGGACTGCCCTGAATAAAAACAAAAATCTTAACCAAGTCTGACTTTCCCCAAGAAATCAAGCAAGTGCTTTATAAGTGCCTAGAGCACCTTGCACTAAACATCACTCTCAATGATACTCAAACTCGTTTCAGACAATTCATGTTTACTTCCTATAATAGGTGGGAAGGACCAGCATTGTAACCGTCCTTCAATTGAAGCTTCACACCACATTGTCTCCTTTGTCTGCAAGTCAGAACTATTTGCTCTTTTAGTTTGTAACCTCTGAATATGCATTTACATTCTTTGCAGCATAATAGAGAAAATGGTATTATATTGAATATGTTCAGAAATTAATTTAATGAATATAGTTTGCAAAACTACCTAGTACCAAACATGTAGTCATCACCCAAGGCTAAGCGAAATAAGAAAATAGTAAACTAAAACAGGTATGACTGTATTTAAAAGTTTTTAAAATTATGGACAATTTTCAATAAATTATGTAGTGTATCAATTGCACTTTATAATCAAAGAGACTCACTGTATACATTTAAGAGTGAATCAAAAGATAAATCTTTCAAAAAAAAGTTTAGTCATATTATTTGTGGAAAATGGTCTTATAAATAATCAGATAACTCTGAACTATTTCATTGCACCAGTGCACTTTTGGTATGAGAACCCTGAAACACAATGAAAAGATATTATGATGCTGGTCTTTTGACAAGCAAAATGTGTGAATCAAATTGTGTATACATTTAGTTAAATGCAGCTCCAAACACCCCTCGCAGGCATGCAATGAGCTATTTATCAACCTGTTGCTTGTATGCATGGTTTTGTTGAATGTTTTTGGGGTCGGGATTAGTCCTTTGATCAAAATAAGTTCTCACTTCACATATAAGTTGTTAATCATACTTTGATGGTATTTGAATTAAAGAGCAACTAAAGTTGCTTCTTTTTTCAGCATATATATAAAGAACATACCACTTGATTGAACACTATTAAACTTTTTCAGCCAAGTATTCTGTATTCATTCAAGAATACAAATGAAAATCAAATCGTAATCATGATCATAGAAAACTACAGTATCATTACTTTAATTGTGTAAAAACATTTTAAGTGAACAGTTCTTTGTTAGAACAATAATGACAATTGTACGATTGATAGAAAACTATAGAAAAGTAGAAATATACTACGTACAATTACTGTCAAATTGTTATATTGTCTTTATTTATCCACATGTATACATACCGATTGTTGCTATGTGGGTGTGACTGAATCTCTCCTCTGTAAATTTGCACAGCATACATGTTTTTCCCACGCCGGAGTCGCCGAGCATGAGTAGTCGAATCAGAATGTCATATTGTTTAGCCATCTTTATCTTATACACTCACAGTGACAGCAACGTCCTTGTAGCATAGTCTGGCAAATATCATATCATTTCCAAAGGCAACATGCATTTATTTGTTTATTTACTAACTAGAGTTTTATTTGTATGCATGAACAGATATCATGTAGACAATCCTGGACTGGATGTTGGTAATATGGTTTTTTACAGACGCGTTCAATCAACTACGATTCCTTTTACGTCCGGGGCTGCCCTACTAGTCACCATCATATAGATGTACAGTCTAGGTTTCGAACCTGGGTCGATTTGTGCGAATAGCGGAGCGCTGACCACAAGACCTCTTCTGGTAACTGATTAAGACTGGAAGACCAACAGGACATCAACCTATCCTTCGATGATGATGATGATGAACTTGATCTGGATGCAGACGATTAGTGCAGGATCTTTTGGTAGGCCTATAACGTACTATGTAGCCACATGGCAGCTACATGGAGATGTATATTTCCATTGTTCTTCTGAATTCAGTCTGTTCACTTGACGCTTGCATGATGGAATCTGGAGACAATTAGAGAGAATAAAAAGGCAAAGTGAAAATATATTTATTTTAAGCAAAAATTTGAAAGTATAGACATTTGAAACATCAGCATTTTCTTCCAGGATGTACCCATGTCACATCTCTAGTAGTATATAAAGTTTGTAGATTACTCTGCATGATGATGTATTTAATAGTGCATTATACAGCATTTGTTATTTTTTGTCATGTTTGTTTTTAAATTAGTAAAATAAGAATTACATCATCACTATGAGCGAGAGTGGCATCACCACACAGAGGAATCAACAGATAAGACGCACATGTAATACCTATATGGGTCAATCCACGTCAAATCAACCAGTGGTGTTCACCCGACCCCCTTCAAATTTGCTAAAATTCGCACCAAATGTTCCCCCAAGTGTCTCACGGAAAATTCTGAAATATTTTGCCCCAAGGTCAAACGGTTGGTAAGATACGGCCTCACCTAGCAACCAATGCGCGATTCTTAAAAGGCGTTATACAAAAATCAGCCATTTTCAACTGCCCCTCACAGCTAAAGTGAATGAGGGAGCAAGCTAAATTGTTGTAAGTTGAAAGAACCTTATTATCTGTAAGAGTAAATAAAAAAAAAAATCTGCTACGAAATTTCATTTTCGCGTACGAGGTCATCAAAAATGACCTTAAGTCGTAAAATTTCAATTTTCGGACAGTGTTTAGGGGTCAATAAAATAAATATAACAACAAATAAGCAAAAGTAAGAATGTAAATCAATTTAAAACAACTTTCTCTAAAAGCACACAAAAAAACAGCACAAAAAATGGTTCCGTTTTCGTGTAGGGCGCCCTCAAAGTCTGAACATATCAGAAATCAGCAAAGTTGAAGGTCAAAGTTCACCTTTAGTCCAACCTAGTAGAAGCATGAAAATTGGTGGAATGATAGACATTCATCTATATTTTAGGGTACCACCAGCGAAAATTTGCTTCCGAAATGTTATCTAGCTTAAAAACGCACACGAAAATGAGGTTAAACACTGTTACGCAACCATTTATTGCCCTTAAGTGGTTTTCAGGGGTTTTTGAAAGCTTCTGTGAAAAAAACTAATCATGCTGCTAGGCTCATTTTAGCATGTCTGGTAGTCCTTAATGGGTACTTCAAGAAAATGCATACATTGGGTAGGTTTTCTTAGAGGATTGACCTAAAAAATGCATCTGAAAATGGTTAGAAAACACGTTTTTTACAATTATTGTCAATTTTCTGGTAACGTGCCTGTGTTTACAGGCACTTTCAAACTTCAATATTTGTAAGATGGAAAGTGACATAAAGCTCATATCTTCTAATCTGGTAGACATTCACCTATATTTTAGGGAACTATCAGTGAAATTTTGCTCCCGAAATGTTATCTAGTAGAAAAATGCTCACAAAAATGGGGTCAAACACCATTACGCTACCATTACGCTACCATTTATTGCCCTCAAGTGGTTTTCAGAGGATTTTGAAAGCGTCTCTGAAAAAAAGTATTAATGCTGCTAAGCTCATTTTGGCATGTCTGGTAGTCCTTCATGGGTACTTCAAGAAAATGCATATGTTTGGTAGGTCTTTGTACAGCATTGACCTTGAAACTGCATTTGAAAATGGTTAAAAACACGTGTTTTTACAATTGGTCTATTTTCTGATAATGTACATGTTTTTACAGGCACTTTCAAACTTAAATATTTTCGAGATGGAAAATGGTTCATAGCTCATATCTTCAAATCTGTTAGACATCCATCTATATTTTAGTGAACAACTAGTAACATTTTGCTTCCGAAATGTTATCTAGCATAAAACGCACACGAAAATGAGGTTAAACACTGTTACGCAACCCTTTATTGCCCTGAAGTGGTTTTCAGGGGTTTTTGAAAGCTTCTGTAAATAAAACTAGACATGCTGCTAGGTTCAATTTAGCATGTCTGGTAGTCCTTCATGGGTACTTCAAGAAAATGCATACATTGGGTAGGTTTCATACAGCATTGACCAAAAAAATGCATCTGAAAATTATTAAAAAACGTTTTTTACAAGAAAATAGACAAATAATTGTAAAAAACGTGTTTTTTAACCATTTTCAGATGCATTTTTACAGTCAATGCTGTAGGCACCCTACCCAGTGTATGCATTTTCTTGAAGTACCCATGAAGGACTACCAGACATGCTAAATTGAACCTAGCAGCATGTCTAGTTTTATTTACAGAAGCTTTCAAAAACCCCTGAAAACCACTTCAGGGCAATAAAGGGTTGCGTAACAGTGTTTAACCTCATTTTCGTGTGCGTTTTATGCTAGATAACATTTCGGAAGCAAAATGTTACTAGTTGTTCACTAAAATATAGATGGATGTCTAACAGATTTGAAGATATGAGCTATGAACCATTTTCCATCTCGAAAATATTTAAGTTTGAAAGTGCCTGTAAAAACATGCACGTTACCAGAAAATAGACCAATTGTAAAAACACGTGTTTTTAACCATTTTCAAATGCATTTTCAAGGTTAATGCTGTACAAAGACCTATCCAACATATGCATTTTCTTGAAGTACCCATGAAGGACTACCAGACATGCCAAAATGAGCTTAGCAGCATTAATACTTTTTTTCAGAGACGCTTTCAAAGACGCTTTCAAAATCCTCTGAAAACCACTTGAGGGCAATAAATGGTAGCGTAATGGTAGCGTAATGGTGTTTGACCCCATTTTTGTGAGCATTTTTCTACTAGATAACATTTCGGGAGCAAAATTTCACTGATAGTTCCCTAAAATATAGGTGAATGTCTACCAGATTAGAAGATATGAGCTTTATGTCACTTTCCATCTTACAAATATTGAAGTTTGAAAGTGCCTGTAAACACAGGCACGTTACCAGAAAATTGACAATAATTGTAAACCAGAACGTCAATGACGTAGCGCTCATCCGGCATCTCGCAACATCAAATATCGCAAATTTCATGTGGTACACTTTTCAACTGGTCAAAAAATAAAAATTTGATGCCCTGGAAGGGACATAAAAATAAAAAATAAAAAATTAGAGTGAAAAAAAATATAAATTTGACGCCCCGGAAGGGACATGGGGAAAAAAAAATGAAAAAAAAAAAATAATAAATAAATAAAAAAAAATAAATAAATAAAATAAAAAAAATAAAAAAAATAAAAAAAATTAAAAAATTAAAAAATTAAAAAATTAAAAATTACCATAATTAATGAATGGAGACAAATTTCAAAATTCTGTGTAGAAGTTTAGTGTACAAAAGTTAGCTCTACCAGATAAAGCAAACCAAATTAAAATCGGTCGAGAAATGAAGGAGAAGAAGCATTTTTTGTGATTTCGAATAAATTTGCATAAATTACCATAGATAATGAATTTCACGATTCTGTGTAGAAGTTTTAAATCCCCCTCCTAGCCCTATCTTATGAAACAATCAGAATCAAAATCGGTTGAAAAATAACGAAGAAGAAGCATTTTGAAAACTGTGGACGGACGGACGGACGGAAGGACGGACGGACGGACGGAAGGACGGACGGACGGAAGGACGGACGGACGCCGGACGCAACGGCATGGCATAAGCTCATCATGCCCTTCGGGCCGGATGAGCTAAAAACGTGTTTTCTAACCATTTTCAGATGCATTTTTTAGGTCAATCCTCTAAGAAAACCTACCCAATGTATGCATTTTCTTGAAGTACCCATTAAGGACTACCAGACATGCTAAAATGAGCCTAGCAGCATGATTAGTTTTTTTCACAGAAGCTTTCAAAAACCCCTGAAAACCACTTAAGGGCAATAAATGGTTGCGTAACAGTGTTTAACCTCATTTTCGTGTGCGTTTTTAAGCTAGATAACATTTCGGAAGCAAATTTTCGCTGGTGGTACCCTAAAATATAGATGAATGTCTATCATTCCACCAATTTTCATGCTTCTACTAGGTTGGACTAAAGGTGAACTTTGACCTTCAACTTTGCCGATTTCTGATATGTTCAGACTTTGAGGGCGCCCTACACGAAAACGGAACCATTTTTTGTGCTGATTTTTTGTGTGCTTTTAGAGAAAGTTGTTTTAAATTGATTTGCATTCTTACTTTTGCTTTATTTGTTGTGATATTTATTTTATTGACCCCTAAACACTGTCCAAAAATTTAAATTTTACGACTTAAGGTCATTTTTGATGACCTCGTACGCGAAAATGAAATTTCGTAGCAGATTTTTTTTTTTTTTTACTTTTACAGATAATAAGGTTCTTTCAACTTACAAAAATTTAGCTTGCTCCCTCATTCACTTCAGCTGTGAGGGGGAGTTGAAAATGGCTGATTTTTGTATAACACCTTTTAAGAATCGCGCATTGGTTGCTAGGTGAGGCCGTATCTTAGCAACCGTTTGACCTTGGGGCAAAATATTTCAGAATTTTCCGTGAGACACTTTGGGGAACATTTGGTGCGAATTTTAGCAAAATTGAAGGGGTCGGGTGAACATTTCTCTGAAAATTGGGTGATTTGACGTGGATTGACCCATATATGCAATGAGCGCATCTCGGAAATGAATGCCAAAACATTATCTGTTTATGAGTAAAACACATTTCAATGACTTTAAATTAAGAATTGTGATTGTGATTGCCTAAAAATCTACAATATCATTGATTTACTATTTGTTTTCTCTTTTAACCATCCAGAACAAAAATTATTTCATGGCAAAACCAATCATTATGTTCCTCATCAAACTGGCAACTGCTATATTTTGCTACCTTTTTGTGACAAAATATGTACAAATATATTTAACACTAGTTATTTAAATTTAAGAAAAGCATTAATTTGTTTGTCATTAAGTTGCCAATTTTAATGATCATTAGTGATCATTTAATTTAACCAAAGGTATGAAGTAACCAAAATATGGCTAATTTATGCTATTTCTCCTTGTATTATAATAATAATAATAATATGAACATTTATATAGCGCAGCTACTATAAATATATACTCTACTGCGCTTAAATAACTATCTAAATTATCATAGATATTAACTGTCAAATTCAACCAAATTATCACTTGGAAAGTTCACACTTCCCTTGTACCTTTTTTGTTTGGCTTATGATTCACTAGAATCTTAGGATTTTGGTATTGGAAGTCTCAAATATCACTTATGGAAAAATATTATAAATTAAATGGATCAATCACTTTAATATAACTATATAGTTATATTCTTGCTCCAATGTAAGCCTGCAAAACCAGAATTATGTGGGAGATCGTCCTTGATGGGTTAAGGCACTCATATATGTATAGCATCCCAGGGTGAAAATCCCATTGACTATACTGTATTACCAATTGAAAATTACCAATTAAAAATTACCAATTGAAATCAATTGGTAATCGAAGTATATGGAAAATGAAACAATTACCAATTGAAATCAATGGGTACCCATTGAAACCCATGCCAATGGGTACCAATTGAATTCAGTTTCAATGGGTACCCATTGGCTTTAATGGGTACCCATTGAATTCAATGGGTACCAATTAAAATTTTAACTGGAATTTCGTCCTGGGATATAGCTTTTCAAACAAAGGCACTTGAAGACTTGAAAATTGAAATTTTAAAGCTCATCGATCCTCTCTTACTAACTGCATACAGCCATGAATAGATCTAGATACAATTATATAAATTCCCAAACAAATACATATTTTTTATTTTAAAATTAAAATTGTCATTATAAAAAGAACATACATTGGATTAGAATAAATGATTAGCTCATGAATATATTACAAATTCCATCATGAATTAATTTTATCTCTGGACACATCTTTACAATTCTATAAATTCTTCCACCAGCAGTAGGCCTACGGTTAACGCACAGAGCCTGGCATATTGAAGTGTGTGTTAGGTGTACCGCTCGTAACAATTATTGGTAAAAATAGTATATAAGATACTATACAATTTATATCTGGTTTTATACTTACGACGGATGTTATCCATGGACATCAATGGTCCACTGTCTTGATACATGAGGCTCCATTCGGTGTATTTATTCACAAAATTAGGTTTTTATCGTCCAGATTGTGGTAAGAAGCAAAAATTCCAAAATGGTATCCGAATTTGTGTCCACAGTGCGCATGCGTGAGGTCGCAGGTCAAACTTTGGCGTATGAGCCAAGATGTGCACGCGTTCTGCACAGCGATTGATAGTTCGTCGTTAACTGTGATCAGCGATGTGCGTAGCACATCGCTGTGACGAGATGTCGATTGAAAAAGAAGTTTTTTTGACATGAGGTGTTTTATCCCCTTTAATCAGATTATTTTTAAATTTTGTTTACTTGTACTACACACAGAAACCCCCATATATGTCGGCGCTACACAAAATTACTATGAAAACAATGATAACCTACCTCAAATTGATTATTTATGTTGATTGTCCTTGTTAGAATCCCGCTGTGCGATGCCGACGGATCGAAAAAAAAAGCCGGATTCTAACAAGGACGATCGACATAAATAATCAATTTGAGGTAAGTTATCATTCTTTTTATAGCAATTTTGTGTAGCGCCGTCGTACATAGGTATTTTAGGGTGCAGTACAAGTAAACAAAATTTAAAAAAAATCTGCTTAAAGAGGATAAAACACCTCATCGCCCATCTACAAACATGTTCCTGCAAGATTTCGAGCGATGTATATGCCAGGCGGTTAGGTTAACATTGAGTACAGTGGCCTGGCTTATATGTATTAGTCAACCGATCGCCACTTACGCGCGGAACCGGAATAAAACCTCGCCTATATATCCCAGCATGCATTGCCGATGACTTTGGAGGCGACAGGACAATTTCGAATATTTGTGCGAAGCCGTTTGGGATTAATCATCAATTTGAGGTAAGTTATTATTCTTTTCATATAATTTCTATGTAGCGCGCAGATAAAACGCACTTTTGTTCTCTAGAAAAGGTTAACCAAATACAAAAAAATTATAATTAAAGGTGATAAAAACACCTCATCGCAAAAACGCTACACCATTTCGATCGTCAGTAATTCACAGCTCTGTGCTACGCACAGAGCTGATCATAGTTAGCCTACGGTATGTATGCTAGCAAAAACAGGGCTGCATTACACATTCCATTCAAGTTTGCATTAATTAAACTTTTCAAATTAGATAATGCAGGCTGTAGTCGTCTTAAATATATGCCTAAATATGAACACCAGGCGCACATGAATACAGCCAGTATGACGCTAGATCGACAAATCTATCGCTTTCATGGCCTCTTTGACATTATTATTGTCATTTTCACTCTCGGCATTCTAGCAATGCCGACAGTGAAAATGACAATAATAATGTCAAAGAGGCCATGAAAGCGATAGATTTGTCGATCTAGTATGAGGCCTGATTAGCTTAGATTATGCCTACCATATATGAACAATATATAAAAAGTATGAAACATATATATGAAGCTAGAAAAAAGTAATACATATTATGTTTCTCAAATCTGTCAAGTGTCAACTTTGTTCACTCTCATCCTTTCACAATTCACATTGTTGGGGATATTACAACTAGAAGCAAATATATTTCAGTTTTTGTTCTAATTATATAAAACAAAGAGTGGTTCCCAAAGCAAAGCCGATATTTAATTTTAGCTTTAAACAAATATAACTTAGTACATAAAAAAAGTGTCATACAGCTACAGCATAGTCAAATAAATATTTAATATATTAAAGGGCCTTTGCGGTCAAAAAGGAGCAAAATTTGACTTTCCAACACTCTAACATAGTTTTCCACGCAGAATTCGATAATGACAAGAGTTTTTCTTCGAAAAAAACGCATTATAAAAAAATCTGACTCCAATATCTCTATCGGGAACGACCCGTGAAATTTGTCCAAGAGCAGCTTCGAGTCTGCATAAATTACGTGAGGTCTGTGACGTCATTGCAGGAGCCTGTGTTGTTTACATTCTCGCAGCTCGCATCGTTTGTGTACTACAGTACATGTTCTCGCTGAAGTACTCAAGGAAAATTGTTTAATTTAGCAAATAAATGTAATTCCCAATAGATGAATTCAACTGTGATTTATCAGGCAGTGATAACGAGCAAGACTATGACATTGGGAGTAATATATCAGATGCTGAAATGTTACATTTTGAGGTGGAAGAGGAAGATGGCGATGCAGCTGCAACTCTGACCAGCGGGTGTACAGCCGTACTAATCTGCACCCGTAGCCTCGGCGGATACGCGTACCGGCGATCGTGATAAAGCTTCCGAGTACCAGTCACTACCAGCACTCGGCAGGCCGACCAGGAAAATAGGATTGGAAACAACAGTTGGTGAGTTTCAATTTTACAATTTATGATAATATTATCGTAAGATATCAACTGCTTATTTTGTAATCTATAATAGCAGAGAAAGTACTGATCGTTGGATAGAATTGATAAGCATGGGCATAATCGGATACTAGTTTGCATCGGGCCGAGATACACATTGCTATACTATCAGTAAAACAAAAACATAACCTATTCCCTAAACCCTAACCCTATACCCTGACCCTAGGATGGTGGCTATAGGTCAGATTAGTGGCTATGGGTCAGATTCAGTGGCTATAAGTCAGATTCAGTGGCTATAGGTCAGATTCAGTGGCTAATTACAGAATGTGTATCTCGGCTCGGTGTAAAATTCATCGGATACTATATAGGTGATCCGAGCGATTTGATACTGTACTGATTTCAATTACCTGTGCCCGTTGCATGGCCTTATTGAGCTAGCGCAGTCGGCCCGGCATAGGGGCGGGGCACAGGCCAACGCACCCCTACAACTACAAGGGGATCTCTACAGCTACGCTGCAACAGACACAAGATATAAAGTACTAAATGATGATAGGACTGTAAATAATAAAGATAATGTATTTTGAAGCAGCATTTAGTATGTTTAGAGGCTCGCTCTGTTGCTCAAGCTTCAAACACTACTGCAATATACGGTATATGGACTATAATTTGCTGTACTGAAGAGGTATAAATAAGCTATCAATTTGCACATTTCTACAATTTGCAGGTGTTCATATGCTGGAGGCTGCTCGGCCATGCCGATGGTGAAAGAGTTCACATGTTGCAAGGAGATCCTGCAGGTGGTGGAGAAGGTGAACTCTTATGAGAAGACCCTGGACTGCATCACAGTGCTGTAGACTGCATACTATCAGTTCCGCCAACAATATCTACGGGAAGTTAATGAGTAGGTTGGACTTTTTAAAGATTGTAAATGTACTTTTAACCATGCCTGATATGTACAGTGCAGTGGCGTACCCAGGATATTTTCAAGGGGGGGGGGGGGGGGTGGGGTTATTTCGTCAGCCAAATTTCTGTTAGCGAGGGGGGAGGGGTATTCGTAGAAAATCTTTGAAGCTGAGACGAAGTACCTTCAAAACTTTTTGACACGAAGACCATTGGTTGAGAATTCTGTTAGTGAGGGGGGGGGGGGGGGGGGCGGGGGCAAGACCAAGATTATATGCACGTTGAAAAGGGGGGGTTCAATCTCCCCAAACAGTAATTTTTGGTCACCCCTCCTCCACCTCCGGGTACACGTATGATACAGTCCATGTACATAAAGACATTTAGAACTACTATACAAGACCCTGTATATTACACATTGTATTAATAACAACTGATTAATAAGCACTCATATGGGTCATACAATTAGATTTTTGTAATACCTTTTCTCACAAACTTTTCTTTTCTCTTTCTATTGCTCTTTTCCCAGGAGAAACAATCATGCTGCCTATAGGCAAATGGCACGGTGGTGTTTGGGTTATCTGGGGTGCCAGGTGAGAGTGCCACCAAAGATCCTATATGTAGGATCTTTGGTGCCACTACCATCCTGCGCCGTAACGATGGATAGGGCAACCTTCCCTTCAGACTCATATACAGGCTTCAGGAATCCTTCGCATCACGATCATCTACTGGCACTTCTAACCTGTAGGCTGTACAGACTATTTATAACATTTTCAAAGTGACATTTCTCTGCAAATCTCCTTCAGCACAGGAATACCATTATGGTCACATCTTACTTACATTCCATCTGCTGATTATTTTGGGAATATTTTACTTATGGAGTGAGTAAATTCCATAATAATCCATTTTCATGACTATCTTACATGTGAATTTTACCTTGGCTACTACATGTAGTTTGTTTACGAAATTCAGACTGAAAAAAAGCTGATTGCTATGTTTTGTTTATTTTTTGGTAATAAAGATAATTTGCTCACATTACAGCAAAACAATGTGTGAAAGTTTGATATGTGTGTACAGTATGTGGGATGGGAATGGGCACACTTTTATGAGTGTCTCGAATTAAAGTAAAAATATCCGATCAATTGTAAAACAATGCAGCATGCTGATGAGTCTCTATGAAAATAAGACAAATCTGCAAGTTTTGTTCTTTTTGGCAGCCTGTTTTGAACACAAATTTCAATTATTTAGCAATTTGGATCAGTTTGGGATGTGGTCGAACTAGAAAAAAACTCACCATCAATATTCATGAAATCATGTCTACTAACATCCTCAAACAAACAAGTATGTTAAATTGTTTGTGTATGTGTGTGCATGTATACTTTTGACAGGAATTGAAGAAAAGATGGGTATAAATGAAGATTTTAATTCCAAAAGGCGCTAAATCCACTTTTGGATTTTTCGAGTAAATTTATATTTTTTATTTCACCACTTTAACTTCTTTCAATGATGGAAAATTTCACACATAATGAAGACCTATCATAAAACATTATAAAAAGGTATGATATCATATTATACAGGTTATACCTATGGTTGGTTATAGATTAAAAATTAATGTTTTCCTGTGATGATTAAAATTATTTTAGAATATGAATCAAGGTTCTAATGACCTGTTACATCCATATCTATGCCCTAACAATGTGGGCATTTTATTGTACAGTGGAACCTCGTTATAAAGAGGTCGGATAACAAAACCCTCGTTATAACAAGGTCATTTTGCTGGTCCCAGCCCTTTATATTTCTTTGTTTTTTTACCCTGATATAATGACAAAACCTGATATAACAAGGTAATTTTCATGGTCCCAAGGACCTCGTTATAACGAGGTTCCACTGTACCACTGTCATTCTGCACATTCCACTCATATGCCAACCATGCATCATGATCTTCTCTCCAAGCAGTCCAAGCACAACTTCAGTCACGGGCGTCGATATGTCATTGATACCCATTGATCAGGGGGGGATGATTCATTCATCCATCCCCCCCTGATGAATGGGTATTACGTAAGTATCGACGCCCATGACTTCAATCATCATGTTCTCACTTGTTATCCTTATTCAACACATTTCAGAAAATCAGAAAAATAAGGATATAAACCAGAACCACAGTAACCATGGAAACAAAATAAACAATCAGTAAAGACGTAATGAATTATGATTATCTTGAAAAATTGCTTTACTCATTCTGAAAAAGCCATTCGAGAAAATGGCACAAATAAATCAGATATTGATAAACATTGTTATAAAATGTCAAACTTAAACAAATAATATTTGAATTAGTATCATGCACTGTAACATGCACAGTGTGTTATAGTATAGACTATCTGGAAAATAGGGCAGCATGGATATGGATGCAAGGTTCATCTGACCCGCCGATGCATGCAGACCGCAAATTCTGGAGTTAGTTGCGCTCAGTTTGCAGCAAGCTTCTCACATGTAGTTTAGTGCAGAGCTTATTGTGTGTTTTGAGTTGCCCACAGTCTTTTTTAAAAACTCGACATAGGACATGACGACCGAAATTCGCGGTTGCTGTCACCATCTGCCACCAGTTGTTGAACTTGATGTCAGTCGTCGCGTCATGGAGATCGACATTGGACATGACGACCAAGATTCACGGTTGCTGTCAACATCCACCACCTGTGGTTGAACTTCACGCCATTGGTAAGAAGTTGTCATCTATCGTCGGTTGCGAACTTGACGTTGGCTAGGACGACCGAGATATTGACGTCAGTCGTCGTGTCATGGACATCGACATTGGACATGACGACCGAGATGTCACCATTCACCACCGGTTGTTAAACTTGACGTCAGTTGTCGCGTCATGGAGATCGATGTGGGACATGACGACCGAGATTCCCGGTTGCTGTCACCATCCACCACCTGTGGTTGAACTTCACGCCATTGGTAGAAGTTGTCACCTATCGTCGGTTGCGAATTTGACGTTGGCTAGGACGACCGAGATATTCCCTATTAGTAGAAAAAAAAGAAGATAAATTAATTATGTAGACCATGGTCATCTGAAGAAATATCAAGTTCGAAATTTTACAAGTTTTTTTTGGTGTAAATTTTGTAAATTTTCATAAAACAATGCTTATTGTTTGGATCACCTTTTCTCTTGGCTTGGTCAACTCAATCCTCGTCTACAGGGTTCAAATGAGCATATTTGTTTACTTTACATTGCAAGTCTTTCTACAAAGGGGCCTAGTAGTTGCACATGCAGTGTTTTTATACTAAATAAAATAAATAATATATAAGCACATCGCAACATCCACACATATGGTTTACGGCAGGAAAATATGAATTTCATCATAATAAATGATGATGATGATGACTATGATGAAGAAGATGATGATGATGGCTATGACAAAGAAGACGATGATGATGATGATGACTACGAAGAAGATAATGGTGATGATGACAAAGGAGAAGATGATGATAATGATGTCAAAGAAGAAGATTATGATGATGATGATGATGACGAAGATGACGATGATGATGATAAATTCATTTTTGTGATAAGGTGACCACAAGAACAGGATGGCCGGACAGTCAATTCAAACATAATGTCTCAGGCAGTGGCGTAGCGTGGTCGGACTGATTGGGGGGGGGGGGGGGGGCATGCAAAATTATTTGGGGGGGGGGGGGGGGAGGGCACACCTTACGTATTTCTTTTTTTTTTTTTTAAATGCCCCCAGATGTTTTCTATTGTTTTTTTTTCCAAATATATATGTTGTATGGTGTCGTGTTATGCCCCACTTTCTATGATGCATCTCCTTTAAAATGCCTAAGTGAAATAAATAATTGTGCATTTAGTCACATTCAAATAATTAACAGTGTATGCAAATTTTATTAGGGATTTTAGGAAACGGTCGATCTGATGGATTGAATCAATTTTGCATTACTCAAAAAAAAGTCACCGCAGGCATAAGAAATTATATTTAGACATGTACCTTGTTGTCATGCCCTTGTATCCATATATGCCTTCAGATTGGGACTCCATAAAATGCCTCCAGCGAAGTTTGCTTCCCCCATACAGCTTATCATGTCCTTCAGCAAATGTGCCTCCAATTTGTTCTCAAACGTTGGTACCTGAATGTTCACACAGTAAAAAGGAAGAAATATAAAACCAACACTGACCTACATCTATTATTTTATTATTTTTTGTTTTACATACATGTAAAGCTACTGTGATGTGTGAGATGAATTTGTGTCCCAAGACAAGAGATTGTGAAATCACATCTGTACAAAGCTGACTTGGTTCCTGTAAGCAATGGGTTAATATATATAACAATCAAACTATAGCCTGATAATTATTATCACACAAGCTATCATGCGATACAACTGATGTAAAAGCAAGACAATGATCTGACATGGTCATGGCAATGTCACGCCTCATAATCTTGCAATTATCACATCAGTTATCACCTCAAGAAAGATTATAATTGTTGTTCTTATGTGAATAATAGAACTTCGGCATTGCTTTTGGATTTTGATTTGGATCAATTTACTGTTGACAGAACGTTTAAATTAATATTGTTTTCATTTCAGTACAACTTGTTGTCATATTCTTACCCCCATTTTGTGTTTCTCAAGGGCAATTCTCACAGGCCTTTCCTACAAGTTGGTTGATGGCAATTTGATGGCATGAAATGAAGCCCAGCTAGTTCAAAATCATCGTCTGAAAGTACAGTCTACAGATAACACCAGATCGCGATTCCACTGGGCCAGTCATCTCTCGTAAGCTTCACCTTTGATTGAAGTCCATTCGTCTAAAATGACTAGTCGCTCGTGAAGGCTCACATCTTCATTGTTCGTATTGTTGTATGTGTAATTAACCAGCAACAACACACCGTGATGATGACATTGTAATAATTTCACTGAGCTAGAGCTGCTAACTCTCAAATCCACTTGAACGCGAAGATAATACAATGTAAAACAGCTGTTCGGAAACAGCTGATCACAGCACAACAACCCGATCGACCGTACACGTAGTACACGTTATGTATGCATAGAAGTATGACTCCAACACTGCTGTTGTATCTAGTCTGATCTAATATTACATAGGGCAGCTATCAGCTGAGTGAGCGATAACGGCAGCTATTGGCTGAGCTGAGCTAGCTATGTGCAGGCGGTTCGGGCAGCGAACTAACTGTTGTATGGCACAGCATACCCACGGCGCGGCCACCGCATCGGCTAGCTCAGTACTGGGCGCACCGTACGATCTCAATCACGGAAAGCTGGATGCGTTTACCAGTCGTTCGTACAAGTGGGCGCTGTCGTATTAGCAGGATAGCACACTCGTAAAACGCAAAAGGGTATGTTCTTATAAGCCTAGGCAGTTTTTCGTCTGCTACTGGATTTTCACCAAAAGAGGTTATTATTTGCTCGAAAAATGGAAATTATAACAAAGCACGCCCTAAAATTAACACATTTGATTACATATACACTGCAATATGTATACTGAATACAAGAGTTCCGATTTCTACAGTTTTAATGCTCTATATTACCATTTGATGCAATAATAATGTGCGTTATATACACATCAATTGCACACCAAAGCCTTACAATCTCCTGCAATGACGTCACAAATCCAAGCCCTCTATCGCCGAGAACGGCACTTTTTTGAGGGGCGGGGCATATCAAGTCGTGAAATGCTGTGATTCTGGTACAAATTGTAATGTTTTTCTCAATTCAGTAATTTGTTGTACATAATTTGACTGGAATAGTGACATAAAACTATGTTGACAACTTTTAAAAGGCTAATTTATTTGGATTGCAGGGCCCCTTTAAAGTAAAGTAAAGTAGAAGAGCACAATATGTACAGTTGTAACTTGTAAGTTACAGCGCCAATTTGGTTACCAATACTTTTAGTACGTAGTGAAAGGTTCTTGGCTGCTAGAACAGTACAGTGTCAGGGCATGAAACACCGCGGGGCGGACACTGCTCAACAGGTGGTGGTAGTTAAACTTACGTGCGTGGCGTTCGCGAACGACCAACCAGTAAATATCGTAAAATTATATCTAAAAATAAAATCCATCACAATAAACAAACAACTCTGGCATATATATTTACCTAAACTCTCGACAGAACAAAATCAGCTCAGCGCTGTCTCAACCTGTAGCTGTTATCTCGTGAGATTTTATTAGCGTAGCTCCAGCAGCAATATCTCCTGAACATCTCGAACTCAGATCAGAGACAGGGCCAACGGGATGTCGATATACTTGTAGTGCACAGAGTGTGTGGTGGTGGCGCCGCGCTATCAAAGCGATGGGGGAGCTACTCCGCTCTTTAACTTGGACCGTATTGATTACTTTTTGTGAATATTGTATAACAATAACGTTTGAAGGAAATGGCTGAATAGGGTCTTATAAGCCTATTAAATCGATGCTCAAATATAGGTTATACACACTGATGGGTACATATGAACAGTTACACACACCCACATATAGCCGGCCACATTGGTATAGTGACACACATACACACACACACACACGCACACATTCTTGTAAGAGCCTTCAATCGGGGATATGGTTTTTTCAATGTTATAAACACCTTCAAAAGGGGATATGCCCGTTTGTTTAATGTTTGGCTTGTCCCCGGTTTGCTGGTGTGTAAACATGGCAATATGCCCAATTTGCGGGTTTAAAAATACACACACATTCACTTGCATACACACACACACACTTATACACCCACTATGTAAAAAAAACGTGCAAAACGGGCATATAAGGGATATCCTTAAAAAATCATAATACCATACAGTACAGCCCTTAAAGACGATCCCTGAAGCACTATACCCCCTGTTCGGAAACCGGGGATATGCCTGGTTTCCGGAATATCCCCGTTCTGCCGGTGTTTAAACTTGTGTGTATCCCCGATTGACGGTCCTTACAAACACATGTACACATAAAACATTTGACCATACTTTAAAGGACATATATCGTTACTCGAACGAGAAAGCTTGACGAAATGCAAGGATTTTCCAAAGTCCCAGAGTTTGCTATTATATCTCTCCTCGAACAATAACACACACACACACACACACACAAATACATATACACAAATACATAAACAAATTTAAACACACCCATTACAAAGACAAATTATTATCATCTAAATTTAATTTGAAGAGGATATTAACTGCAAATAATATTCATGGGCCCCACTCTGCCGGCATAAAGAGATGCAATCGATTGTAAAGTCTCACACCCTCTTCCAATGAACCCCAACTTTTGAGAAGCGGTTGACACCCTTGGCATGAATAGTATGTCTTTGGAACACTTGATTATGAAGCCCAGTAACATAAAGATTTAAAATCAATCATATAATAAATCAACTGATCATACAACTGAACAATTGATTGTACAATTAATTTTAAATATATATACATGACAGAGAAATGGTCATCTTTATATTCATCTTTGTATGAAATATGTTCTACATTGCAATGTTGCATGTATGTGACCGGCTATAGCAAAACCCAGCATTTGTTGGTAATTCATGTTTTGAAGAAATGGGCATTTTAAGTTCACACAATTGTGTGTAAAAGACCTATGATTGTAAATTGAAACAATCATATCTTCGCCAATTATTGACCAATTAGTTCGAACTAAGCATCAAATGAAAGCTTGTGATGAGGCATTTCTAATTGTGTGAAAATCTACATTTTGATTTTTACTGACAAGTACCAGGTTTTGCTATAGCCGGTCACATATGTTTTAGTATTATTCTGGACCAAATGAAAGAAATCAAACTGCTCTCATTTCTATTGAAAAAAAAAAACACAATTCATTTAATACATATATTGATCTTCATGGCCATCCATACATTCCACATATAAATAATATATAGCTATTTTATGAAAACAGTTCAAGCTTATAATTGAAAATTAGATTTATTTGAAATTTGAAAGAGATTGATAGACCAGAGAAGTTTTATGGATGTGGATAAGGGAGGGCATGGTGTGGGTGGTCTAATAGAAGAGGATGCAATGAGCTGGTAAAAATTGAAAACTTAAATCCACTGTGGTGACCCCCTATTGGGATTTAAGTCAAAGGAGAAAAGACAAATTTGTATGATAATTAATTATACAGTATTTTACACAGTGCCAAAAATTGCACTTTAATTACTCAGTGGTTGATTCTTCTATTGCAGATATCATACTCTACCATACCATGTAGTCTTGTAAAGAACTTAAAATAAGTACTCTTGTTTCTTCACATACTGTTTGAATGTCCTGCCAATAGCATTTGGACTCTTATTCACAACTGTTGTGAATTTACATTACCTTTATGCAATTCGATCAGCAATTCAAAATGTCATACTGTATTACATTATAAAGCAACATTTTGTTACATGCACAAGTAAGAAAAAGTGAATAACAAAATGTAAAGATGAATATCATGTACTATGTATTTTCCAAAAAGATTCTGTCTTCCTAAATTCACATTCATTTTGTTTATCTATACTACTAAAAGAGGAGGTTGTGTCTGTTTGTTAGTTTGTTTGTCTGTCCGGCTGTGCAAATCGCCATGCCTTGAGGTATGACCCTCACCTTTCAGGTGATGATTGGTACTACCTTTAGGGAGGTAATGGTCAAATGATATCAAATTACATCAAACGGAAGTTTTTTTTTGTTTGACGTTTTGAGCCTGGATGATTGTGGAAGGATCTCAAAATTAACTGTGTATTTTTTGTCGAGAGGGGGCGCTAGACCAGGAAGCGTCGCGCAGATGATCGCGATGTTTTGTATACCACGTGCCACAGGTCCTCCTAGTTTCTTATACATTTTGTAATATACAAGGTAAACCTTTAATTTTCACATCATGATAGACAGATCAAAATCAATTACAGGAAAATCTTTGCGTAATAATAAGTACAATATCAACGGCATCTATAGGTAATGTTAATTAAGTTTAATCCTAAAAGTCATTATCTTTGATCTCACAATACAAAAGATTGCCATGAACAATATTCACACCTTCAAATGAGACATCGATGTGAAATTAAGCCAATAGTTCTGCAAAAAAAAACACATTAGTTTTCATTACACTGAAGACCATTCAAATTTCAATATTTTTATATCGACTGAATAACCATGGATGAATTAATCGGTACAAATAACATCGCACACTGAAGTTCATAGTCTCTAACATAATTTGTTTTATGTATATAATATATATTTTTGGTTGATGGCTCTTGAATGCTTTGGGACAAATGCTCTGCTTTCATTTATAGTAATTCATGGTTTTAAATCAAAATTGCTGTCCTCATCAACTGAAGATATACTCTAAGCCAGGTCAATTATAATCAACACCACATCCCTTTGTCCCTTTGCCATCTATCCTGTTTGATATTTGCAATTCATGTAGACTTTTTCAAACTACTCCATGTCCATTACAAGACGGTTTCCCGACTCTGTGGTTTAATTCTGCTTCATGTTCTAGAATTAATTCTCAGAATGCCCGTCATCTCAGTCAGGTCACTTGTTCTCAATTCCAACTAACTTCAAAGAAGGTACAAACACAACATACAGCTGAAACACAGTGCGAAGCACCTGCTAGCCCCTTGCCCTGCAGGGCTGGCTAAAACTGATGTGTTTTGTGTGTGTATGTTGCCAGTAGTTATCATCAGATGCTTGTCCACATTAGCTCTAGCTTCATGAGTCATCATCAGTCCAGTATGTGATCTTCACTTTTTGTAGACAGGGTACGGACTTTCCGCAGCAGCTTTCAGGGCCGCTACAAGCTCCGTGGCTCGTTTTCGTGATTCCGCCATTTTCACTGGGTCTGCTTCAGGAAGTTGCTGGATCGAAGAGAGAGAAAAAGACAATAATATAGATGAGATCTAGAGACAATACAACAATATTTTCTAAGCTTTTGAGTTTTGTAGATATGGTATGAGCTTTTGGCAGCAGCTTTCAGGGCTGCTACTAACTCAAGTGAACGCTAGCGCGGAGCGCTAGCATTCAAGGTCGGGCTGATAGTGCCCCCGAATTTATCATTTTATGTGCACGATAATTGTGCTTAAAATGATATATCATACATATGATACGGTACTTACCACCGATTAGATGATACATATGTGATACAACTATGGGGTGGATCAGAATGATGATTTTTTGCTCCATTCCGCATAAAAATGAGTGATTTATGCACCTCATCGACTTCTTTCCGTGTCGTATCGCGACTTCTGAACGACCGATGATTGCGCTTTAGTCTTCATCCAAGTCGCCCGCCAATTCCAAATAGACGGCAGATCTGACGCGCGCGTTTAGTGGTCGTACAGACTTACGCATCAGATCGATCTGTTGTGTACTTGGAATCGGCGGGCGACTTGAATGAAGACTATAGCGCAATCATCGGTCGTTCAGAAGTCGCGATACGACACGGAAAGAAGTCGATGAGGTGCATATATCACTCATTTTTATGCGGAATGGAGCAAAAAATCATCATTCTGATCCACCCCATAGTTGTATCACATATGTATCATCTATTAATCGGTGGTAAGTATGTATCATTTTAAGCACAATTATCGTGCACATAAAATGATAAATTCGGGGGCACTATCAGCCCGACCTTGAGTTAGGCTGCTACAAGCTTCTTTCTGTGATTCACCCATTGGGTCTGTTTTGGGGAGACGCTGTATAAAAAAGGGGGACAAATAAATTAAACACATCATAACATCTAAATGTAGACAGTACTTATACAACGTTTTGAATTTTGTTTGATGCCTTTGCAAACAGAGTATGAGCTCCCTGTGTCAGCTTTTATGGCCAAGTACTACAATCTCCTTTCATCTTTTCTTTGATTCTGCTGCTACACTAGATAAAGGTGAAGAAATATAAAGAAAATGTATCAAACGTCACATAAAAAAAGTAATTAAATGTTGTTTGGAGCTTTTGAAGCTGGGGCATGGGCATTCTGCTGCAGCCGCCTAAGACTAAGGGCAGCCACTACTAATTTTGTTTGATCCTTTGGTCCCATAAGGCTATTCTCCCTCAGTCGGCATAAGGGATGTGTCCATCAAAGAAAGAGGGGGAAAATATAACTATTCACATCACATCGGATCATAGTTTGCCTTCACCTTTTTCAATTAGACCATTTCCAGTTCAACTCGGATAATTTAGCTGCTTGGTCAAACTTAAAAAGAACTAAAATAAAATGAGATTTTAGTCAGATCATAAATTCATATAGCTCAGAAAATATAGTAACAATAGTATTCATGTCTGTTCTACCTTAAATGCATCCCAATGCCCCTCCCCTCCGAACCCCTCTTAATATTCCACTTCAAAGTTAAAGCTTTGCCTCTAAGAAATCAAAATAATGCATCACATCATCATTGCATTCCCCTGGCCTTAATCTTAAATTAATAACTCATAAATTTAAAAGGTAAAACATTCAGCATTTTAAGAACTTACACACATTTCCCATTTTCTGACAGCAAAGCTAACCCTCAAACCCGACTGTTAATCGATATTCATTTTCATTATCCTCCACCGTGAAAAATACAATGTTTTTTGTCTTCAAACTTCAGACATGTGTTTTTGTGCAGAACTGCACAGCAGAACATAAGTGGAGCAACGCCAACGGTGCACTGCAGGGAAACTCTGCCGGAGCGCTGGCGTAGGTGATGTCAGAAAATGAAGAACGACCACAAACTCACTCACCTTCACAAGCTCTTTTGGGTCTGGAGATATTGCATTCATCAGCAAGTAGCCACCGTATCCACATCCTCCAAGTAAGCCTAAAGACATAATGTACCTGATTACTTTCGACATTTTTGGATAATTACAAAATTCCGATGTTTTGATGAGGAGACAAGGCAAGACTAGTATTGCATGTGTATTGTGCATTTGTTACGCAACTTTTTCACATACATGTTCAGTATATGAAGGCTGAGGGCAGCAAACATAGTTTCTATTCACAGAAATACAATTCTATTCCAAAATGTAGAAAAGCTATGTATCTCGGCTAAGCTCACACAAATAATTATTTTCAGTAGTTTTCTATTATATGCGATCCTAAACTTTATCCATTTTCGGAGCACTTGACCCACACATAAAAGTTTTTTTTAACACTTCCAAACTTCTTCATGTAGATCTTATATAATACAGAATGGAAAATATATCATTTCAGTATTATATATGAAACCTTTTTTGGATAATATATTGACATAATTATACGTTCAGAGTACTTTTTGCTAAAAATCAAATCAAACCTCAAAGAAATATGATCTTTAGACAAGAATATGGAAAAAACACTGACATTTCAAAACATTTTTTTACCTTTGATTTCCAACATTTACAACATTACAACATTTCCAACATTACAATTTTAAAACTGTACATTTGTAAAGTTGAGGGATACTTTTGCTTTACTAATTCTGATCTATTCAATATACTGTAGATTATCCCGCTGGGAGCAGACAAAGAAAGGGTACCTCCTGCATCACTTTTACTGCCTATAGTGGCCACAATATCCTGGCCTGGATGATCTTATCTTATCTTATCTTTAAAAACAACCAAACCTGTCTATAGAGGTCATCTGCATGTGTACAAATGACTACAATGTCCACTTTTCTTGTATCCTAAATAGGTGCTCACCATACACAGGTTTGACTGTACATGTATTTGGTTAAACATGCCAACACTCTCATATCTCAAACATACACAATATTAAAAAACAAAACAAGGATCTCTCAGAAAATTGCAGATATTTGATTTAATTATTTGATCACAACAAGCAGCAATCACAATATTCCATCACTGACACAGTAAAGCGAAAGTAATCATGCGAGTACACATCTTTCATTTTGTACATACATGTCATAACTTTGTGCACAAAATCCGTCCGTGGGTCAATCCAGTTTGAATTCAATGCATTGTCAATACAAGATGCGCACTCTATTTCCCTGATAAAATGACAAACGATCATGCAAACAAGAATATACGTAATCTCTTTTTTTAATTACATAAACTTAACATTTACAACTCAACATTATATCATATATATCAATAAAACACATTACAAATGTATATATATAATAGTAAATCAAACAAATATGACAAGCAAGGCCCCAGCTAGACAGAAAAATCCATCTCGTTCTGGAGGGGTCCTTTAATATTATGACATCATACTATCCCCCCCATCGCGAGGAAATAAGATAGTGTAAAATGATAACGGAAACAAGACACAGTTTCAGTGGACCTAACCCTCAACATAGACTGATTTTTCGGTCTAGGCCCCAGCTAGCTACTTATAATGCAGCCCTGATTTAAGTGCATAATCGGGTCCCAAGCTAGGTCAACATTAGACAGATATAACCTAAATTATCAATACCAGCAAGACAGATTTGAATCTACAACCCTTCAATTAAGAGACACTAGACTGGACCACTTCCTACCCTATTTCTAAAGAATTGAACCACCAAAGAATTGTTTTCCCAGTGGATTGAAAGAATAAAACACCAGTTGGCAAAATTGAGTTAAGCAAACGTACACATGATTTGAATCCTTAACCCTTGGAATAAATGTCACGAGTCTGAACCACTGGACCAAGGAACATATTTTCTGAAGAATAGCATGCCATAACAGAGACACACATCTAATGATGGGTAACTTGTGTTGACAAAGATAAAGTTACACCAGGCAGGATTTGAATCCACAACCCTTAGATGAAGAGTCAAATAACCAGATCACTAGACCAAGGAACTTATTTTCTTCCCAATGATTTTGAAAGAGCCAAACACTTACTGGATAAATTGTCTCCACAGATACCAAATTTACACCAGGCAAGATTTGAATCCTCAACCCTTGGCTTAAAAGAGTCACATGACCAAACCACTAGGCCAATGAACCTATTTTCTGCACAACTACTAATTGAAACCAATAAACATATAAATTATCTTGACAAAGAGCAAATGTACATCTGGCAGGATTTGAATCCAAAACCCTTAGATGAAGAGTCACAAGACCAAACCACTAGATCAAGAAATAACCCATAGAATCAAGCACCACTGCAGAATTCTCTTCACCCACACTTTGCATAATTAATCATCAAAATAAAAGTTAGAGTACAGTAGTAAGTTGTATGGGATATTTATGACACAGCTGGGCCCTGTAACAAAAGGATTTATGATAAATCGCTGAACGAATCAAGTGATCGTAGGATCATTTAATCATAAATCTCTGTTATACCCGGCCCAGGTCAATATTGTTCCATGACAACGACAATATTATAATACAATAACAGAAACTTATTTGAAATCTTTTGCTTCTCTTGTCCTTCCATTTCTTTCAGGCTTTTAGGGGTAAAACAAAAAGAAACATACAAATGTATCTGTGAATTAGAATACATGCCAAGCTTTATTCATTTGTACTTATCACAGAATATTTATATCAGAATTTTATGACACATTGAAATATGTACATCCTTTTTTATATATCGCAATTTTGAGTAATTATTAAAAACTCATACAATGTCAATCGCATACAACATTATAAAACAAAAACAAAACGTTACCTCTAACTACAATTGTAATATTTTCCTGAATTTCCAGATATGTATATTTTTTCACATTTAAGGAGTTATCATTATGAAAGCTTTGAAATATATAGCGTCAAATTATATCCTAGGGAACCTTTAAGAAAAGACAATTGTGCACAAAACATAGAGGGAATTGTCCACAAATACGAAGCGAGTGTACATACGGGTCTTTACCAATCACGGAAGTGGCATTCATATACCACGTGCGCGATCGCGGGCTTTCAACACGTCTGAAATGTGTATGTTTGATTTATGATTTCTGCCATTATTTCTATTTCATCGTCATTGTAGTACAAATAAATGCAAAGGATTTTATTATACTGAGTATATATCTACAGGAAAGTTAACTTAAATTAGTTTGCCTTTACTAACAAACACAATACTAACTGATAGCGAAAACGAAATTAGATTTAAAATCATGTACAAATGAAAACGGTAAAGACCCGTATGTACACTCACTTCGCATCCGAAAATGCTTACCAAATTTGTTAGTGGGTTGCCAATTTGAATTCCCCATAGAAATAAATAGATAGTTTCTTATTTCTTGGATGATTCTGCTAAAACTTTTAGAGATTAATCTTCCTATTCATTCCCATATACATTTATAGTGAAAACAATATTTATACATGATTAATTTATTGTATTTTCATTATGGTTGGTTAATATACCGAACGCTTGACCGAAGACATTGTCTAGCCTCTGATGAAAATACTGAAAGGATTAAGAGCCGAGGCCTTTGATTGACTTTTTAAAATATTATTGCTTGCAACCTGTATTAACACATAAAGAGAAAACAAAAAGAAAGGGGCCCAGGGGGGGAGGGGCACTCATGTTTAATGTAAGACGGGTATGTGCTGCTTACAAGACCCCCGTTTTCACACCCGATTGCCGCTCTAAAGATACCCGATTTTCAAAAATTGCCGCTCCATAGACCCGCGGAATGACTTGGCTAGATAGACGAGTAGCGCCAAGTCCATTATTCTTCTTCTAGTCAGCTCCTTGGACCACCATTTTAGGGTTTCCTTAGGTCTTTGTTAGTTCCAAGTCCATGTATTTTGTAGTTTTAGTCTGCTCCTTAGACTCCTTAACTTCCGTTTCAGGGTTTTTGTAGCTCCAAAGACCCTATATTTTGTGCTTGTAGTCAGCTCTTAAGACCCCCATTTTAGAGTTCCGTAAAGGGACCCCCCCCGTCAAAAAATAATTTGAGTGCCCCCCCCCCCCCCCCCCCCCCCCCCGGGGAAGGGGGGCATTGACCAATCAGTATTTACAGATAACCCACATAAAAAGAACAAATTAAGCAAGTAAAAAGAACACATAAAACACTCCAAATAACTATAAGCAAAAATTAAATTCATATTTTCTTTCCCTTAAAACCAACCCAAAGTTTAATTGATCTTCTACACACATCATTCACGCTGATACAAACATACATGACCTATTGATTTTCCTTTCACCATATCTACAATAACATATCTCATAAATTTATGTCGCATAAAGTACTAGTAAACAAAAGTTGCAAGGGATCTGTATTAATGCTTACACAAAATGAATAATATCATTACTTGAAGAATCATTTACAATGTTTGCTGACATTTTCAGCAGCCGCCTATAGCACTTCATCAGTGACCCAATTTTTTCTAGCATTGCAATAACAATAACAATAACAATAACAATAATTATTATAATAATTATAATAATAATATTTATAATTATATAATAATATTTATAATTATATAATAATAATTATAATAATAATAATAATAATAATGATAACGATAATAATAATAGTAATTATAATAATATCAATAGGTTTCATTTACACAACACCCATAACCTATATGATGCAATATCATCTCTAAGCGCTTTACACTATTATTACCTCAGTCATAGGATAAGATGCAAGCCAGCTCATATTGTATGCACCATTTCCACTCCCTAGTTAGCATATCTGAGCATTGAGAAGATCATTCACATAAAGGTTTTGACCTACTAGCGGGTCTCCATTCATACACCTCGGTAGAGAGCCAGCAATTGTGGATAAATTGTCATGTTGAAGGACAAATGAGGTGGGCATAAATGGGATTTGAACATGTTCAGGTCCCTTGGACATTCAAAGGAGCGCGCTCTTTCCGATCATGAGATCCCGAGTTCGAACCCTGCCCACTGCGTTTGTCCTTCAGCAAGACAATTTATCCACAATTGCTGCTCTCAGGTACCCAGGTGTATAAATTGGGACCCGGTAGGAGGTGAAAGCCTATATATGTAAAGGATCTTCTCAATGCCCATGAGCCGCTTGGAAGGAATGCTCCCCAGGGAGTGCAGATGGTGCACACAATGTGTGCTGGTTTGCATTATATCCTATGACCGGGGGTAATAATATCATTGTAAAGCGCTTAGAGATGATTATCAATCATATTAGGGGCTATATAAATTGAGTATATTATTATTACGTCAGAAAAGTCAAGTCGGGTCATACCACTGATGAAGTAAAGTCTGTCTTTTGGAAGGCCAAACATTTCAGAGCTAAATATAAATGTTTTGTGAGCCAACATATTAAATGTTTTGTGTTTGAATCATCACTTTTGATCTATGAATATCATTTGAAGTATTTTTTTGTTTGTTCCTTTGTTACATCAAACATTTAGATTTTTGTTATTTTTCAGCATATAATTCTCAACTATGCTTAATATGTTTTCACGTAATAATAATACAAACACAATACTTGAGTAAAACATAACAGACAAAACATACTACACAAAATAATGCCCATAATAGTATATTTCAGAACAATTAAGCTAAATGTTGTGTCCAAAACATGATGTTCTTTTTTTCTTCTTTTTTGTAGTAATAAATTGGAGATATATACATATATTTTTTGTCTTTCTTATACACATCAATGTAAATGTAGAAGGCCTTACAAATATTAAATCTGATATCAAGTGTAATCTAGTTATTTGAAACGGGAAACTTATATTGAATTGTTAGTAAGTACATGCATGGTATAAATATGCCAGCTCAATATAAATGTTACTTAATGCAGTGTTTAAAAATAATACTTTAAATAAATAGTTTTCATTGGATATGTTGTCAGAATCAAATGAAGAGTTCCTGTGAAAAAAGCGACTTTGTTCCACTCATTACTATGTAGAAATCCACAATCATTTAGATCAGAGTCCTCTTTATTTCACCACACCCTAGCTATCCCCACCTTTGCTCAATGGCATACATTTCAAATCCCTCAAAGATTGAAATTCTGTGATGTTCCCTCCGAGGCCAGTAAACATATATTTCTTGTTTTTACATTAATAGTGGTGATAATAATAATACTTCTATATTTATCATCTTTAATTTGTAATCATATACAGGGTGGCCCCCCAAAATGGAATGGGATACTTGCCATTATAAAGAAACATAATGACTAGGTTCACTGGATAGGGCATCTTTTACAAAAACAAGTTATACCAAGAACTGTTATTTTGAGTAGTTTTTGTTTTAAAGTGTCTTTAGTGACACCACGTCAGGTTCCAATTTTTGTCCATTTCTACAAGAATGGCAATATATCAAGCACCGACTTTTTAGAAATCAATAAAAATGGGAACCCGACAGGTTGACGCCCTAGAACAAGAATCACTTGACCAAAATTACTGTTTCTGGTATCATTTTTCTTTGTGAAAGATTATTTTTCCTGTGAAACTAGTCATTCTGTTTCTTTATTATGGTAGGTATCCCGTTCCATTTTTTTTTTTTTTGGGGGGGGGGGCACTCTGTATATATGATGAAATATTTGTTTGATGTTTTGAAAAAAATGAAGAAATGAAACATAAACAAACCACAATGTTGGGCTTCTACATTGAAATAATGAGTGGAAGTTACAGAAAGGACTACAGGGTTTGATTTACGAACTGGGAGAGAACAATTTCTTACTAGTGCTGCTTACATGTATATGAAAATGAAATGCACAGGTTCATGGATTTGCACAAATTATCTGAATATTTGTACAAGCACCAATTTACTGATCATGGAAATTTTCATTCACTTTATGCCATTTAAACCTATTTAGGAAAATACATTTACAAAAGTGCAATATACACACACAAATTATATAATAAAATAACTTTGAATCAAACAATTATTTTACATTTAGCCTGAACAAAATGCGAACATATATATTATTATCAACCAATTTAATATTATGCATAGCAAATATGAGAGAAAAAATCTTATATCTCGAAAAACACACACAAAAAAACAAAAAAACATTGAGCATGCATTGAAGGAAACAAAAAATATCAAGTTAGGAAGACATTTATATCCAAAAACTAAAAGTACAGACAAAATGCAGAACCGAAGAGTCAATGACGTTCTACATTTTATTTTATAGGACACTAATCCCTAAACAGAGAAGTTTAAAACTTGAATAAAACAAAATTCTAAGAGATTTTTTAATGGCTTGATAACTGCAAAATTCATTAGTCGTAATATTGTATTGTTTTAAAAAGCTTGTCTTCCGATTTTGGCTTTTGATTGGGGTTGGAGGCAGGCAAACAGCCTTTCAAGCAACAGCTTGTATGAAATTGTTGGCTTGCCCGACATAGTTTACGATCATGTCACGATCAGGTACCCTATCACCACTTCAATATCAATGCACAACAACATGCTTCATAGCTATTGTGTATGTAGATAGATGAATTGTAGATGCTTATAAATGAGTTTATAAATGAGTCTTAAAATTGAAAGCATGTCATGGTATTAAATAGTTGCATAAATATTATATCAATCGTGCTTACATGGAATATACAAGTATGATTATCACCAACAACTATAACTCCCTGCTTTGTCATTTGTTTCTTTGGCTTACTCCTCAAAAACCACTTAAAGTTGATTTAATAAGTAATGATGAACGCCTATACCAAATCTACATTTTCAACAATTACAATACCATTATGAAGGGACATTTAAAGAGGACCACCAGGCAAAGAACAACACATAACTATATGATTTGGTATCGTTTTGTGATATCAAATAGATACCCAACATTTTGCAAAGGGTTGTGTAATTCATAAACAAAGCAATTAATTACCACAACTTACGGAACCCCTGGTTCCGTACGGGCCAAACATTTGCGAGTGCGCCAATGCTATTCATGCGTACGTTTGGAGACAATAGAATCCCGGACGATTCGTTCGCTCTGGACAAAGTAGTCTTCGTAAATGCAGACTCATGAACGCATGCTTTAGAATGGTGATGCGTTTTCCAATTTTGTTTTCTTTTCTGGAAACATATTTTTGTGAACTTGTTGATGGAATATTATTTTTGGGTGATGGTACCCTTTAACTTATAATAAGCTACACAATACCTAGCGTTTTAAATAAATCCAATGATTTAATCACTGCAAATTTGTCCGATTACAAAAAAAAAATGTATCCACTGCAATATACAGTGTAAATGCATTTTTTGTTTTTTTAAATTTGAGAGAAGTGCAATTTATCATAAATTTACTATCCCAAGACCAAAGATATTTACATTAAAAAAAAATTTTTAAATTAAAACGAGAACAATTTATCAGGTTGGATTCTGGGATCTAGTAACTTTGTTGACATGTGCAAAAAGTGATGGTTGATACAATGTGTATTTTTGTGATCTGATATGTCCACTGAGTAATATGTGAACATTTCACATTAAATAGGTGTTATATGGCCGAGTAATGAGCGAAAATGCAAGTGATATTCACAGATTTATGGCAATGACTTTGCACTCAGTTTTTCATTGGATAATTAAAAGTCCAAACACTTCAATCATAAATATATTTTTAACGAGAGGGGGAAAACAAAAACTGTTCCATACTTCTATTGGTAATACGAATAAAACGAGGTATGTGAAAAACCCCAGAGTTCCAAATAAGTTTTGTAGATTTGGAAAATGATACTAGATCCCTTTACTGATACACATGTAGATTTTTAAAATGTTGAAATTATATAACTGCTTATCAATAAAAAAATTATTTTCTATTCGATTAGCTGAAAGAGCAATCCATTGATCATTATAAACAGCAAGGTAATAACTATCCAAGCAACTATATTCTTCCTTTTTTTTAAAACACATGAATAACACAAAAATTACCCTTACGTGACGGTGGTTTTGCGATCCTGATTTCTCTCTCTGTTTGGAAACAAACAAGTTACCATTTTCTATCTGCCTTGTATTCAATGCATGAAATCAGCAGACATCTGAACACGATCATTGGTAAGAGGTTTCAAGGACAACTTCCCCATGGCCCTGTTTCATGAAAGGGTCTTAGCTAAGACCGTTGTCTTATCTCATGTGGCGCGGAGCTACGGTGCGTTCCACATAGAGCATCGATAGCCACTGGAAATTCAAACGAAAGCGTTGTTTAGTAGTTACTAGCTCCGCACCAGATAAGACAACGGTCTTAGCCAAGACCCTTTCATGAAACGTGGCCCTGGATAACATCCCCTTGGATAACATCCACTCCTTGAATAACTGCCACATGGACAATTGCACAACTGCCCCTCTATAAACTACATGAGGGGCACAAAACATCACTAAATCATCTCCTAAGACAAATATAATCCAGATACTTGCCACCCAGAGCGTAACCTATCTTGGTCAATAACCTTCCTCATACATCTTCAAAATAGACAACCCCATCCTGAACAAATATCTAGAATGTTGGCTTTCTCAGTCAATTACTCTCTTTAGACATTCCCAAACAAACTTCCCTACCCTGTGCAGTTCTCCCTTGGGCAACATATACCCCAAACAGTGCCTTCATCAGCCAATAACCCTTCTAGGACATCTACCAAATGGATATCCACACCCTGTACACTTCTTCCTTCCAGGGCAAATGATCAGCAGAAGGTACCCCTCTCAGATGTTTACAGTTGTAAGCCATTTACCCATCCTTTACCGACTGTCCCCATGGGACCACCACAACCCGTGCATGACACCAGGGCAATTATTACCTGATCACTGAGGTATTTTATAGGGTATTTATCCATGTGGCAGTTTTCGAGAAGGAAGTCCTTAGGACCATATGATTCACCTTAGAGGACACCAACAGCATACACTACTGATCCAGACGCTGCATGCAGGGCCATTAACCTCACAGGACATGTAGTACTGGCACGAAGTAGCTTTGCAGATGGCAGTAATCCATGATCCGTAGGTTAAGGACTAAAGAGGTCAGTCGTTTCCACCACGACCTTGATGAAGATGGTGTCCTCCTTGACGTACGCGGGGTCCTTCAGCACCGATTGGGAGACGAACAGCGGGCAGCCAGAGGCAATGTTCATGTTGGTGGTGGGGCGCTGAAAACTCGTTGAGGTGGGGTCTGGCCGGAACGAGTCCGAGAGATGACGTCTTCCAGTCTCCTGGTCCAGAAGCATAAGGGTTACCTGGGATATAGAACAAGAATAAGATGAGTTCCTATAACCACATCACATATGGAAACCTGGTCTTAAAATGTAAGAATTTAACTCTAGGAGGGAACCAGTAAAAATACTTAAAGTTTTATTACTCAAAGGTTCAAGAGTTCAAATATTCAAAGTTAAAGTGACAGTCATCTGGACCATCCAAAAATTCATGGATCTATTAAACATAAAAAAGTCCCTTTTCGGCAACTTCCATTTCATTTAGCTATAAGTTTGTTATTCAGTCACCTTGCCAATCCTGTAGGAGTTCAATTAAAACTTACGATATATCAATAAAAGCCTTCAACTCAACATCTGATAGAGTCACCTGGGACATACATAAAATCATGGGTCAAACAAATAAAAACATTTTTTATGTAAGTTACATTTATTCACCTAGAAGATCAATTTTGGGTGACCTATCATATACATGTTCAGTTAAAACTCTCATCACGAAGCCAATAAAAGGCATTCAACTCACCTTTTTACCGAAGGGCCACTGGAGAAGTGCATCATAGTCACCCTTCATATCAACAAAGAACAACGAAACATGGGTGCCTTTCCCGAGATCTGCGCCATTCAGGTAAGTACAAGCACACATCTTACACATCTTACGAAGCCAATAAAAGGCTTTCAACTCACCTTTTTACCGAAGGGCCACTAGAGAAGTGCATCATAGTCACCCTTCATAACAACAAAGAACAACGAGACATGGGTGTCTTTCCCGATCTCTTCGCCATTCAGGTAGATACAAGCACACATCTTATAACCAAAGCAGCTGGTATATTTGCTGGTGTATTAACCGCACCTTTTTTCAAAAAAAAGAAAAGAAAAAAAAGGGGTGCGGTTAATACACGACCGTATTAATCACACTTTAAAAAAAAGTTTTTTTAGGGGGTGCGGTTAATACACCGGAGCGGTTAATACACCGACAAATACGGTAGTATATATTTTTTCACTGTTCACATCTAAGTTCAATATTTGATGGCCTTGCTAATCTGTAGATGTTCAGTTAAAACTCTCAAAACTATGTAAATAAAAGCCTTCAACTCACCTTTTGACTGAAGGGCCACTGGAGGAGTGCATCATAGTCACCCTTCATGACAACAAAGAACAAGGAGACATGGGTGCCCTTTCCGATCCCATCCCCGTTCAAGTATATACGAGCGCACATCTTGTAGCCAAAGCGGCTTGTGTAGAAGGGCTGGCTGTACAGACTCAACGTCTTGCCGTTGTCCGCGTCCCTCTTGCGCCGGTTAAACTCCTTGATCTTCCAAATGAGATTGCCGTCATAGCTCGCCGTCTCCTGGAACTGGAAGCGCAGCTCGTGCTCCGCGAGCCGCATCGAGTGCATGCTCAGCTGGTCCTCGGCCTGCTTGATCTTAGTTGTATTCTCACCTTCGAGAGAAATGGTACAAATAATATAAGCTTTCAATGCATTTCAGTTATTTTAACTACGCTAAATTAATCTTAATCCTTTAACTCTAGAGAGCAGCATAGAGATCATCGCAACATGATCCTCTTCCACAGTATTTGGGTCTTTTTTCACCTAAAAAAAGTGATTCCCCCCCCCCCCTCCCCTCCCCCAATAGAGAGACGACAAGAGCTACATTGAGTTAACACTATTGCTTGTTCTTCTCCTGCAAGATCTTATACATATCTTCACTTTGCATAAAATGATATGGTAATCTTCACAAAGTTTTTTTTCTTTCTTTTGAACAATAACCTTCATTGTTTATGAAGAGGAGTCTTGAACTCAAAGCCCACAATTGTTGAAGGAACAATCCTCTGTTTGCAACACCTTGGTCATATAACAAACCTTAACATAAAGATACATCGAACTTGAGGGAATGTCTTTCATATTTTAATCTAAAATACTTTTGAAAATTGGTGTTGATTAAATCAACATTGATTTCTGATAAACAAGCAAAAATAAACTACGGTAATAACTTACCCAAGCTTCCAAAACTGTCTTCTCTACTGGCAAGTTCGGGAAAGTAAATTCATGAAGATTTAATTTTTACTAGCCCCCAAAACAATTATATTTTTTCTTTTGTAGTTTGAACAGAAATTTAGTTTCCTGATGGGGCAACCTAACCCTTTAATTGCCAGGTAAGTGCTAGTGTCAAGCATTGTCTTACCTATTTGACCCTTGTAACGATTTGAATATCCCTTCCCCTCCCAACCCAGACGAGGATGGAGCGCTATTGCTTTGATCTTCAGAGATAGTCACTCTTTATGGAGGGCCAACTCATCCTTGAGCTCTTGGAAGTCACCATCAAGATCAAGATGGTGAAAATGAACTGAACTGCCAAGTTAACTTACCTATTTGATCCTTGTAACGGTTGGATAGCCCCTCCCCTCCCATTCCAGACGAGGATGAAGCGCTATTGCTCTGATCTTCAAGGAAGGATATTCGCTCCCTATGCACGGACAGCTCATCCTTAACCTCTTGGAAGTCACTGTCAAGATACGAGTCAAATTCTTCCCGCTTCATATTTTCCTTGATGCTGGTCTCCATGGACGGAAGCTTACTCAGCTTGTTGAGGACCATTTTCTGCAATTGTCAATAAGTCAAAGTCAGCAAATAGGTTTGAATAAACAGAGTACAAACAATATTTGAATTTGGAAGATTCATAACTACATGTATATTAAAGCATGGTATAAGGGACTTTTCCTAAAATACCATATTGTTTTTCCAATACCAATAGTTTACCCATAGAATACCACATCCTTCCCATCCTTCCAATAATTCCTTCAACAGGAACTTGTCCTTTTGGGTTTTAAATGCCATTGTAAGCAAACATAACATGTACTTACATGTATCTTGAAGAAACAACTCTTCACTCAACAATCTTAAGATGGGAAAAGGAAGTAATGAACATATTGGAGAATGAAAATTAATTTGCTTCATTAGCATTAATAACTCTACCTGCAAATTCTTGACAGACTTCTCAATATCCATGAGGTCTTCTCGATTTTCGCTGACCCCTTTCCGGTTCTCCTCCTCCAGGCCGCTGACCACCTTGATGTCGTTGCTGATCTCCATCATGATCCGCTTGACCTCTGCGATCTTGGCCTCCAGGTTCGTGGCCACGTTCTTAACCAGTTCCTGTGTGGCCAGTGGTTGACCAGTACCTGTAACCCCCGACCCATCATCACCACCTTTATTCTGCAAAATAATGGTAAAATAAGAGTAAAACAAAGGTAGAGTAATAACATGGTAATCAATGTTAAAGCCAATAGTCGCAACATTTTTTGACCCGTTCATGTGCGGCCAGTGGCTGACCAGTACCTGTAAAGCCCCGAACCCATCATCACCACCTTTATTCTGTAAAATAATGGGAAATCATGGAAAACTATGTTGAGATGATGGTAAAAAGTGTCAATGCCTGCAGTGGCCATTCTTGACCAGATTGTGTATGACCAGTGGCTGACCAGAACCTGCAAGGTAACCCCTGACCCATTGACACCACCTTTATTCTGTAAAATAATATTTTAAAAGTATGGTATGACTATGATGGTGGTAAACAATAACATGTTAAAACAATAGCCGGACAATATTACAAATTATGAATAACCTAACTCAGGAAAATAATGAATCATGACTACTGGTAAACATTGGCAGCAACAAGGATAAATATGAAAGCAATGGAAAGTAAAATGAGAAATAATTGCAAAGTCATATCAAGTCAATGGTGACATAATGAAACAATGGCGGGTCAACTGTGAAATAATGGTAAATCAAGATTAGCCAAATCAAGATTGCAAAACAATTGTAGAACAATGCCAAAACCACCAACAATAAACTATAAATTATTATCCTGTTAAATCGTGGTCAATGGCTGGCTACTTATGGTACCACCCATTATCAGTGAATATTGGTTATGTTGCAATGGTTGCTATGGTACGGATTCCACGATGATGCTGCATCTTTGGCTTTAGTGTTCAGCCCTGCTTAAAAGTACCTTTTGTTTTATTCTTCATTTTACCAAGACAATGGTATAACAACACTTACTTGGTAATTTAGAATAAATTTGCGACACAATAAATCTGACCAGTGTAAGCTAACTTAATTCCAATGTACTTCATATCATATAACCTGTGATATTGCACCCACTCTATATTTCCCTCAATTATATGTACTTACCAATAATACATTTGATACAGGTTCGGTAAATGCACAATTTTTTTGATGCTCCTGTGGAGAAAAAAAAGAAAGGAAAATAATTAAGTTATGACGCTTGATGACAATATATAGCATTTTAATTATCAAATTCTGAGCTTTACAAAAATATTGGAATGGAAGCAGCAAGTTAAGCAACTTCCAAATTTTTTTGGTGGCTTAAAAGTATGAGGCAGTTATTTATCCCTTCATTCTTTTGTAGAGTATTTAGTTGCAATCCTAATAACTTTTGTAGTTTTGTTCTATTAATTAACTAAAATTAGTCTTAATTGATTGTTGATGATGATAATTTTAATAGCTTGTGTAAACTTTTAAAAAGCCTCCACATTAACTATTTTCTTTACAGGCCCCTTCGGGCGATTAATATCATAAATGTTGAAATGTTACTTGCCCCAACATAAATTTCACTTGCCTGCTTAATTTTAGATGAAATGTAAATGTAAGTTAAGAAAGTACTATTCTTTGGTAGTTGAACAGAAATGTGTTTTTACCCAATCAGGCAACCAAACTAGACCATTTATGAAATTGTACTTGGCCCACATCCATTTTTACTTGCCCGGGGCAATCATGCAAGTGTTAAAGTGATCCATGTACTTTGTTAGATATTGCCAAAAATGACATTTGAGACTTTCATTGAAAACGAACACTTTCCTGGGTAAAAAAGCAAAAATTTGCATCAGATATTGCATCTAATTCTGAGTTCTTTGCCGTAGATTCGAACGTGACCTTTATGACAGTCTGTAGACGGTCTTGAGATGAATGATTTTCAATGATAGATATCTTCATACTAAAGGGACATTTGAACAAATCTAACCCTATTTTATTCTTCTCTTACCATAACAACACAAAGAGAAATGTGGAAGCTCAAAGTAATTTTCGTAGAGTTAAACAGTGTACATAGACCACTGTCTTTAAGCCATGGTCTCATCCGATTCACGTAGGCGCAGCGCACACGTAGGGCAGTAAATTTTCATACGTGGGCAAATTCTACCCGAGAGTGGTCACATCACCTGCATCCAGTCCACGTAGAAAATGCTTTTTTTGGAGGTATTCACGTGGGCAGTGCGTGGGAAGTGGGAACGTGGGTGGCGCGCAGGTGCTACGCGGACAAGACAAGGGGGACAGTGGTGATCACGTGGGCAGTGCGTGGGTGGCGCACAGCCGCACAGGTGCTACGTGGGTGCGATAAAACGAAGACTGATGCACAAATCCTATTCTCTAGCTTATATATCCTGCAAATATCAAAGACAAATCGCAAGTACTTTACTACCCACATAAACCCCCCCCCCCCCCCCCCCCGCAATGCAACAGCCATGCAGTAGCTGCGACAAATCATTGCAGACCAAAAATTGTCCATGTTCATTTTTTTCCACATAGACAAATGAAGGCTATGCTGGGGTCAGATTGCTTGAAATTACTTGCGTAATGCGCGCAGGCAACCCGCGGAGGGCCAATTCTCTATGTGGACTCCTCGCTACGCCTACGCGGGTTAGATGATGGCTTTAGTGTTCAGCCCTGCTTAAAAGCACCTTTCGTTTTATTCTTCATTTTACCCAAGCCATCAATCACCACATATTGGTACAAGATAAAAACTCTTCAATGAACTTTTACTTTCTATTATACAGGGTGGCCCCCCAAAAAATGGAATGGGCACTTCCCAAAATACAGTACTAACAACATGATTATGTCCATTGGATAGGGTGTCTTTTCCAATGAAAAACAGTAATTGTGGACGAGTACATTAGTTTTTGTTTTAGGACGTCTTATGAGACCTGGGCCCCGTTGCAGAAAGAGATACAATCAATCGTAAGTTGTAAGTCAGAAAATTTGCGCGTTTCAACCAATCAGATTCGCGCATCTAGAACACATGATCTGACTTACGATTAATTGCAACTTACAATCGATCGTATCTCTTTCTGCAATGGGGCCCATGTCAGGTTCCCAGTTTTGTCAATTTTAACCAAGGCCGGGCCTGATAAATAGCATGTCCTGCCTGTCATAGCATCGAACAACTATGCCCATTCTCTCGGCACACAGCTGGATGCACACTAACAATGGTGCGCGTATTGCTCGTTGTTTGATGCTATGACGGGCAGTAAGTGCTATTTATCAGGCACTGACTTGGTAAAAATTGACAAAAATGGGAACCTGACATGGTGTCTCTCACAGCCCCCTAAAACAAAAACTACACAACCAAAATGACTGTTCTTGGTATCGTTTTTCATTGGAACAGACACCCTATCCGATGGACATAACCATGCTGTTACTATATTTTGGGAAGTGCCCCGTTCGGTTTTTGTTTTGGGCCACCCTGTATTATGACACTTTTAAAAGACACTTTTCAAAACTAATATTTTGTTTTAAATATGTAAACATGTGTACTGCTAACAATTTACATCCATTATATGTGATACATGTACAGGTAGCTGAATGCAACATGGTTTTGCAGTGCTTTGACATATTTACATGCACTACAATTTCAAAGACTGCAGTTGCATTTGAAAACGCGACTATTCATTCATATCTCCAGACTGTTCAAGTTTGAATACCCGCTGATTTAATCAATGGCTGGGGAAAATGCGCCACTCTTCACCATTGGGATTGAATTGAAAATGAAAGAGAAGTCCATTTTATAACATACATGTATAGACTAGATATCTGAAAATATTTGTGTGGACTTTGAATAAATGCCAACAAATGAGTTCCACGTATACATGTGGAACTTCTACATAATACAGCTTTGTGTTATTCCTTTCAGGAAAAATATTTGTACTCTTCTTTGAACAATCTGAAAAAAAACTATGAATGTATCCTAAAAGCGTTGCAGAGTTTCACTTTTATATATGCACATGTGTATTGTCCTTGACATCACAGATATCAAGGAAGGTAGATTTATAAAGTGATCCATTAATTTTGTCAAATTCAACCCAAATCATACATGTAGTTAGTCTTTGAGCTTACGCATTTCTCTTGTACCTTGTTGTTTGGCTAAATGGTATTTACAGAAGAGTGAATTGCGTTTAGATTGGTTGAATATAACCATAATTAAGGAGATACATATTTATGATTGAATGGAACACTTTTTGATTGCACATTTCATAAAAATCAATGGGCAGTGATAAAATTTTACATCAATTTTCACTTTTTCCACTAGGTAAACAGTGTCACTTTTCTATAAAACTATCCGGAAGACTCTTAAAATGATATTGGTATATAAATATGATTGACGTCTAGAATATCAATTTTGGAAAAACCTCATGAAATTAATGGATCACCTTAAGTACCAATTCAAGGTTATTCGATTGCAAACTTTGCCTTCAACTAGTATCATTGTAAAAAACTTACTTCATAGAAATTTTTTTTAGTAAACAGAGTGAAAAATAATGTCAGATTTTATCGCCTTTGACCATTGATTTTGTACAATCCAAAATTTTACAGACTCACAAATATCTCCATAATTAGGGAGACAATTTACAAATAAAAACCCTTTTCATTCTCCTGCTACCATTCAGCCAAACAGCAGTAATTGTAAAAGCTCCGGGTGATTTGTGTGATTTGACAAAGTTTATGGATATATATTCATAAATTTAGATCTATGGTTACATTAATCCTGAAGGCAAAATTAGTTATATGCAGTGAATTCAAATACTTTTCTTTACCAGCATATTTTGAATCATACACGCCTATACCTTTGGCCCCCAAAACATACTATTATCATGACGTGTGCATAGTCTTAAAGGGAAATGACAGTAGTGGGAAACGCCCCACAGTCACAGACAAAAAATGAAATGTACTCTTATTACCAACCATGTAAAAGAATATAATTTTACTAATATGGAATTATAAACGTTGGCCAGGAAACCGCCTACTAAGTACTAATGGATATATTTGCAAAATTATAAAACTGATTTACAGTAAATTGATCGCCAACGCGGAATCGCGCATACGCTACGTGCAAGTCCACGTGGTCCGCACATGTGCTTTTCATGGGCGGCCATTGGATTTTTTCCGATATTTCTACATGTAACGATGCTTAGGTTCGTATTTTACCACACAAGCCCTTTTTTAGATACTTTCAACAATATTGATCAATTATTTTGGCCAATATAAATGTTTTCTGTAACTTTCCCAAAAACACATTCGCGGCTTTTTAATTTCACGGGCGAGCAAGTGTTCATACGCATTGCAAATTGCGCATTAATATTTGCAGATTTTAATATTCGCGAACGCCGATTTCAGCGCAAAATCCGTGAAAATTAATGCACCGCGAAGATTACCACGTTTTCTTTTTTCTTGACTGATCATGCTCAAACTTTCAAAGACATTCATTCTATTTAGTGTCTCTCATTCTATTACGTGCAAACGGTGAAATGTGTGAGTTTCATTGTCCTTTAATTTTTTTTCTCGAATGTTTCTCCGCTCATAGATTTGTGTTGCATTGTTAAAATAAGTTACCCAAACAAAAGAGTCCTCTTTTGTAAATAAATGAACCCTCAACATAAAGGGGAAGTTTGCAATGTGTGTAATACTGAGCGACTTTGGTAAAGGAAGGGAAATCCCCTAAGTTATTACTTAGTGTTAATTTGCTTAAAGTGTCTAACTCCACGAAAATTACTTGGAGCTTCCTCGTTTTTCTTCTACCGTGTTGTTTAGCTAAATAGTAAGAGAAAAATAAAATAGGGTTAGATTTTTTCAAATGCCCCTTTAGTATGACGATATCTATAATTCAGCTCAAAAGCGTTAATTAACGGTCATAAACCTCATAAAAGTCTGATGTTAAAGTTGTTGCATATTTTCGCTTTTTTAACCAGGAAAGCAGTGTTCTTTTTCAATTAAACTTTCACACATCATTCGGACATATATATTACAATGATTTTGGTACAAGATTGAAGTCTCAAGTCGCAAATGTCATTTTGGGCAATTTCTGACACTTTACAGGCCTCACTTTAAAGGGATCTAGTAACATCGCCAAAATCCACAAGAATTATTCATTTGTTATCAACCCTTCATCTGTTTTTGCAGTTTTTCAACAAAGTTGATATAGATACTAGATGCCTTGTAAGCATTGTCCTTTCTCTTGATAATTAAAGTTTTGAGAATCAAATTAAACCATTAGCTTGAAACACACATTTATTAAATATCTTTTTTGCAATTATAATACAATTTTCATTAAATTGTCTATAGCAACTCTATATCCTCTAGTACTAGAATTAATCATGCCTCTGGCCTCTTTGTGGTGGAGGCATAAACACAACCCAAAACCAAATTTACCAAATGGGATCATCTGTCAAACAATCATTCAAATAGTATCCTGCTGTAAAATGTGCCCATAAAAATTCCCCTTGTTATTTCCACAGGTAGATAAAGACAGATTACCGTTAATTCATAATGACCACTAAATATTTTCCCAACAAAACCACCTTCTTATTCCAACTACAGCATCCTCTTTTCCATGTATAGGAATGTAAAATGGACACAACAGGTATTATTAATCAGACTTTGCAAAGGTTAATTGCTTTAGGGCGTAGAGAATCTGATACGATTATTATCATGTGGCTTCACATATTATTATTCAGGGATAAGCTGCTAACCATTCAACGTGACTGCTTCTGAACTTTATGACTTTGAAACATTGTAACATCATCTTGTTCATTATCATCAAGTTTCATCATCATCACCATCATTCATCATCATCATCATCACTACCAGTACCACCACCAACACCAGCACAACCACCACCACCATAATCATCATCAATTACAGAAGGATCATACAAAAGTATGAAACAAAACATACACATTGTATTGCCATAGCAGGATTACTATCAAATGTGTGCCAGTACTGACAAAACTTGATCACAACCAATTATCTAATTAACCTCTTATTCAACTTTCAAACATTGAAACAATTAATAATTTCTAAACACAAATCATCATGATTCATACTATACTATTTACCTTAAATGGTGCAATGAACACAATGACACCTGAACAATGAACATGCTACTTGTGTTACTCACCAGGGCCCGTATTCAATTCCGTACTTAAGTACAAAATTTAAGCAATTTACTTAGTATTTGGCTTAAGTAAATTACTTAGCCAAAATTGAGATTCAATTCATCGGCTAAGTATTTTACTAAGTAAAGTATGATTTTGTCTTAGTAAATTACCTAAGTACTTTACTTAAGCCAGGTTGCTATTCAAATCCTTCATTGTGACTAAGTAATTTGCTTAAACTTAGGAAAAATCATTAGGACACTTAAGCATAGCTTAACACTGGAATTAGTGGGAAATGGGTTTTTAATATGGTGGTGAAACGACATTAAATGCTCCGAAATAGAAATGCAACCCCCTTCCCCTGAAAGTTATAATTTGATGATATAAGCGCATTATCAAAGCGAACTGTGCGCAGTGCGCTTCAATTCAGGCGCATTAAGAGTCGTTGCGCACATGAAATCACAGATCTACGCGCCAAAAGGCTGTGTACAGTGCACGTTTAAGAACAAAAATAGTGAATGGCAATCATACAGGGAAAAGAAAAAAATCGAGCTGTTACCGAATATTATCTGCTTGATTTGTTCATCTTTTGTTTACTTGTATGGATGCTGTGGATATAGGAATCGATGCCATTTTGGTGGACATATTCTTCAAACATTGCAAGTGATATATATATGGGATATTAAATAATGGTCACAGCCGGCGGGTAAGTTATTTGTAATACTTCTTTATCATACAAGTATATTCCATGTTAGAACATAGTTTGCTTGTTCGTCATTGGACTGGAGGCATCATTATGGATCATATTATGTCAAAAATCAATAGACAACAACTGTCTCCACTTTCGGAGCTTCAAACGATCAAACTTTCACAAGAGCATAGCCTAGATCAATAGGCCTGCATATTATGGATCCGACAATCGACATGGCATGGCATACCTCATATAAACTCAAGAAAAACATAAGCAAGCAGTGATTTTATTCCTCGACTTTGATGTTTTTTCTGCTCATTTTGAAGCTTTGACTGCTCCCTATAATACCGTTATAACGTATTAAAGGGATCTAGTAACTTTGTTGACATGTGTAAAAAGTGATGAAGGGTTGATGCGATGTATAATGTTGTTATCTCATATGTCCACAGGGTATTGTGTGAAAATTTCAAGTCGAATGGACATTGCATGGCCAAGTAATGAGCGAAAATGCAAAGTGATATTGGGTGATATTCACTAACTCACTGCATTCACTTTGTACAGGGATGAACAACTCGCCCGGAGTTTTTCTTATCTGAATACTTCAATCGTAAATATCTTTGTAACAAAAGGGAAATTTGAAAAACCGAAACCTGTCCCATGATTTTATTGTTAATACGAATACAACAAGTTATGAGGGAACCGCTAGAACGAAATTGTTATTATAAGGATTTGGACAATGTTACTTACGTTTCAATCAAGATTGCCGTTATGATCATGCAATTCTGTTTTAACACATGAATTCCCATTGACAAGCGTCGCACACAATTGGTGTGCGATTTTGTTTTAACACGTGAATTCCCATAGACAAGCGTCGCACAAAATGGTTCGCGGATACCATCAGCACTAATTTACAAACCATTGTGACGTCACAAGTATTTTACTTAGATTTTGTCTTATGTAAGTAAAAGTCTAAAATGCGATTTGAATACGAGATAAGTAAAGTTCTTAGCTTAGCAATTTACTTAGTAAAATTCTTACTTATTCTAAGTACGGAATTGAATACCGGCCCTGTCTTCTGTGACACCACAGGGAATAATTTCCAGCCCAAAAATTGCATAGCAAATCTGCTATACAAAATAATTTTTGTATAGCAATTGGATAAACTTGTATAGCAATTTTTTTCAGGCAATCATCATGCACATTAACACCACACACAATGACCAAATGAAATTATACTAAGGTAAGGAAATTGTACTGTGCTGTGTGGAAAACTGTGTATAGCGTGCGATACATAAGCTCAGTGCAGTGCAGTACATTGCATACACACTCACTGGGCTTACATCAGCCCAGTGCAGTGCAGTACATTGCATACACACTCACTGGGCTAGCTGGCCGGCTGTGTGTGCCTAGCCACGTGTAGCTTGGAAGAGCTGCATGTCTAGACTGCATAATTAACTGCATGTCTAGACTGCATGTCTGCATAGTTTGCATACACAGGGCTGGCTAGTGTGTGAAACATGTATGTTTACACAGCTCAGGGCGGGCTGTGTGTGAAACATGTATCTTGCATTGCAGCGCACAAGTGCGATTCATAAAAAAATTTGCATAGCAAATGGCTAAAAATACATCGCGAATTGCGATGCGATACCGGGAAAATTATTCCCTACCATTATTTAGTTAACAATGATGCAATGTACAATTTTCCTTTGAAATATGTATGATGTGTCTATTTGAATAAGCTAGTAGGCGTATTGGTTTTTGTTTTGTTTTGTAGCCTGTGTGTGGAAATATTTCAGTGGTTTCATTGGAAGTATGTGGTTTTGCCACTTTTGTAGGAAGGGGGGGGGGGGGGGGGGTGTATAATTCTTTAAATTGTTCAACTTCTTGTCCTTTTTCTTCCTTCATTCATTTAATTTCTGAACATTTTCATTTTTTAATTCAATGGTACTTACCTCTAATTTACATGCATGACACTGCTGGTTACAATGCTTGCAATAGACTATCCTAAACTCGCATGCGCTCCCCAAATGCTCCGCCAACTGATTCCTCCGCACGTTCATCTGACATCCCTGGGTCTTGTTCACACAATCCACTAACACAAACTGGCATTCTTCTTCATGTCTATCAAAATCCTTTAAAAGCATTCCGGTCTCGCAACCATGGGGACACACAACGTTAAGTTTTAGTAGTTTTTTGTGAGCAATCTTGTCGCGATGAATTTCCTTGACTGGAAACATATCCGCGCATCGGGGACACTCTGATTCCGCTGTCGTGGCATCACTGGAATAATTGAAAAGAAGATCAAAACATAAAGAATTAACAATTTATATCAATTTTATAATTGTTTGATTGTATACATTTCTAAAAACTAGTTATATGACGTAAGTATTGGCAACATTTGTTTTTCATTCTTTATATTCATCATTCAAATAAAATTTGCAGTGACCTCCCTTACATATTTTACATTATTATAAAACATTTCTTTAAAAATTAAGTACCATATTAATTAAAAATCTAATATGACCACATATCAAGAGAAGAAAAAGATTGGGGTTCTGGGGTGAATAGAAAAAAAGAAAGAAAGAAAAAAAAAAGGATTCTTGAGTTGAGGAAATATTTTGGAACTAACCCATGACGCATTATGAGGAAAAGTCCTGATGAAGATGTCTTTTTTTTAAATGTCAGATTAATTACTTGCTCCTCCAACGCTAATTAAACAATCTTCTAGAGATTTTAACACACATTAGAAACACTCACGGACTCACCTAATATATCTATGTAAACAACCGTGACAAAATAGTCCGCAGGCGCAGTCTGTCTGAACGGGCCAACGAACGACATTGTTACATATTCCACATAGGTATCCATCGCCGGGTGGGTCCACGAATATGATTGAAAGGTAACCGATATGATGGAGGTAGGAGGATGGTGGCGATGATGCCGAAAAGGACCCGGCTTGCCCCTCGGTCTCTATCCCAGAGTCACTCTGCAAGCTTTTGATGCTCGGCGTGCTTAATACATTATCCAATCCCTTCTCTGCCATTGTCAATACTGTCCGTAGCAGTACTGCGAGGTTCCTCGTAAGAACAAAATATACACGTTGCAGCTCGTAGATTGCTCGGTGAATCAAATCGTGACAAATTAAATGGTGCGATTTAACAAAAAACTTCAGTTGAATTGGGAATACTAGTAATAGGCGCAGTTGAAGTAGCGAATTCGAACAAGTAATTTTCTTTGATGTAAAGTCTATAACAGATGCATACTTTACATGCATCTTCGAAATGCAGATGGTTCTCCTTTGTTACAAAAATCTGGTTGAAATGAATAGATTTCCAGATTTTCCATCAGAAATAAGTATCTGAAATGAAAAAGTAAAAGAGATAAATTTGACAAGTTTGTCTCGTAAAAATTAAACAAGCATGCATCACAAAATATTCCCACAAAGGACAGACTTCTACCCACTTCAGAGGCTATTTACAGTACAAAAAAGAAATTGGTTTCCATATTTCACATGGTCGATTTCAAACTAACTAGATGGACCTTCGACTACGCACAGTAAAAAATGTTGCCTCTGCCACTGCCTAAAGCCCAAATTAACATGTGCACACTGAATTGATTCTGTTAACTCCATTTTGATGGTTATCTTGAGAAGTTGAGATAATTATGAGCTATTTTTGCATATATAATGAGCAATGACCTTGAACTTTGACCTCATGACCCCAAAATCTTATTAGCTCCCCAGTTTGATGGTTATTTGTCAACTACAGTAGTCAGTAGTTCTTGAGTACTATATTGCAATTACGAGCTATTTTGGCATGAGTCCTGTCTGTCCTGTGACCTTTAGAAGATACATTTAGCTACCAAGTTTTATTGAAATCTGACATTCAGTTTGTGAGTTTGTACAAAAACAAGCTATTTTTGCATATATATATAATGAGTTCTGTGACCTTGACCTTTGACCTCATGACCCCAAAATCTGATTGGCTCCCTAAGTCTAAAATACATTCAGGTACAAAGTCTGATTGAAATCTAACATTCAGTTCTTGAGATTTTGCAATTACATGCTATTTTAGCGTAAAATATATCAAGTCCTATGACCTGTGACCTTTGACCTCACGAACCCAAAATCTAATCAGTTCATCGGTTTCTACTTTCTCATGACTTGCATGCCTACAGCACTTGCCCATTATATTTTCTGTTGTTTATTGATGATGATGATGACCTCTGTCACCTCTCAGACGACATATTAGTCAATAATGTTGTTTGATTGAAGATGGCTAAATTTAGGCATTCTCTACCATACAAGACGTACCTAAAGAAATGAATGGATGTGGATGTTGAAACAACCAATAAATCTGGCATTTTCAGGGCTTCTTTTAAAATAACGGCAACTGTCATACACCCTCCTCGGCCCAGTCGGGGTTAAATTGCACAGAGCTGGGTTCTTTTATGCTCTGGAGTCTGGGCACGTTTTGCCTCTTGGTAGAGAATGCCTCATAAAGTCATAATAACATTTTATATCAATTAACTATTCAAGACTACAGTCATGACAGTGTAGAGTATTTGATTTTTCTACAACAAGTATTCTCCATTCATTGTCATTGACCCCAGCCCGAGCATCTGGATCTGGATCTGGATCTGGATATACTATTACTGTAATACTCTTGAGTCTGATAGTGATAAGCTCAACTTGAGCATCACTCAGAATGTATAAGACAGAACTGTTGAGTGTTGACTTGCATGATCGGGACTAACTCTAGAGAACGCTAGCGCAAAGCGCTAGTGCTCTAGGTCGAGCTAATAATAGTGCCCCCGAATTTTATGTTTTAAGTGCACGATAATTGTGCTTAAAATGATACATATGATACGGTACTTACCACCGATCGGTTCACAAATATGTTATACAACCTTGGGGTGGATAAAAATTATGATTTTTCGCTCCATTCCGCATCAAAATGAGTGATTTATGCACCTCCTCGACTTCTCTCCGTGTTGTATCGTGACTTCTGAACGATCGATGATCGCGCTTCGGTCTCCATTCAAGTACGTCGCCCGCCGAATAGACGGCAGATCTGACGCGCGAGTTTAGTGGTCGTATGGTCATCGATTGTTCAGAAGTCGCGATACAACACGGAGAGAAGTCGAGGAGGTGCATAAATCACTCATTTTGATGCGGAATGGAGCGAAAAATCATCATTTTTATCCACCCCAAAGTTGTATAACATATGTGTGAACCGATCGGTGGTAAGTACCGTATCATATGTATCATTTTAAGCACAATTATCGTGCACATAAAACATACAATTCGGGGGCACTATTAGCTCGACCTAGAACGCTAGGGCTTTGTGCTAGCGTTCTCTCGAGTTAGATCGGGACCAGTCTATATGGGTTATAAATAAGTGGGAATCACAGCAGCAATGGGACAAAACAACTGGTCTCATAAACTTTCATCCAGTCATGAAGTGGACACAAGTCACCTCGCCGAACTCCTCGCCCTATGGCTATGTGCCAAAGAGCTGCACTGTTGAATGAAATTTGAGAAAAACATAGTCCAGATACATCATACAAAAAACTTGTTGAAGTTGTACAGTGTTGTAATAAGTTTTTACATACAATTTCAATTTATAAATCCATTTCATAAATTAAGAATAAGATGAAAATTTAAGAACTCGCAATCAATACCGTATTTCTGTTCAATATAATAAATATTTCACGTTCAGCCAAATCTACTAACACTAGCATACAGTCAGACAGTACATAAATGGTCCAGTCAGCTGCGATCATATCAGCTACCGTTGGAGGCCGAGGCAAGACAATTCAGGATATGATCAGAGACATCATCACTCCATCATCATTGATCAGTCATCAAAAATACGCTACGTCTACGAATGATACTCACCGGTAAAACATTTGTGAAGATTTGATTAATATAATACTGCTGACAACGATGACACAGATGGTGCCGTTACACAGAAATATACCCGTTTAAATACATACAAAAATGATGAAAATGAAGAGATAGTACTGAAACATTATGCCGTGAAATGCTAGATCTACTATACTAATTACAAAATTGCTCTGCCTGATGCTTTTCCTGTATGCTTAATTGCCTATGCGTGTATCATGCGGCATGCATGCGCGCGCGCTAGCATGCATGCAGATCTACTCATCGATCTGCCATTGTACCTAAATTTAGAACGGGGATTTCCACGATTCGTAGTCTGCCTTTCAGGCCTGGCATGGCACCATTGCAATTAAAGGGTACCACCACCTAAAAATAATATTCTTATACATCAAAGGTGGCAACATCTTTAGTAGTCCATTCCATCAACAAGTTCACCAAAAATAATGTTTCCAGAAAGAAAAAAAATAATAAAAAAATAATGGAGAACGCATTACCATTCTAAACATGCGTTCATGGGTCTGCGTGTACGAAGACTACTTTGTCCAGAGCAAACGACTTCGTCTATCGTCTCCAAACGAACGCGTGAATAGCATTGATGCACTCGCAAATGTTTGGCCCGTACGGAACCAGGAAATAATAGTGGTTCTGTATAAAGTGGTGGTAATTTATTGCTTTGTTTATGAATTTACACAACCCTTTGCAAAATGTGGGGTATGGTATCTATTTGATATCACAAAACGGTATACCAAAACATATAATTATGAGTATTCTTTGCCCGGTGGTCCCCTTTAATTAACTTGCTTCAAGCATCATCACTGCACCACCTTTAAAAATGGCCTGGAGCCCTGGATACTTGTTGGCTAAATAAATGATTTCATATCGTCTGACATACATGCTGCAGCAGAATAAATGCTATCAACTTGTATATGACGGGGAGATATGCAGGGCTACCTAGCTACACTCCGGGGGGGGGGGGGGGGGGGGGGGGCACTCGAATGATTTTTTTGACGGGGTGTGCCTTGCGGAACTCTGAAATGGGGGGTCTTAAGGGCTGACTACAGGGTCTTTGGAGCTACCCTGACACTAAGGGAGCAGACTAAAACTACAAAATACATGGACTTGGAGCTACCAAAGACCTGACGGAAACCCTCAAATGGTGGTCCAAGGAGCTGACCTGAGAAGAAGAATAATGGATTTGGCGCTATATACTCAACTACCTAGCCAAGTCATTCCGAGGGTCTATGGAGCGGCTAATTTTTAAAAATCGGGTAGGCTTGAGAGCGGCAATCGGGTGTGAAAACGGGGATCTTGTAAGCGGCACATACCCGTCTTACATACATGAGTGCCCCCCCCCCCCCCCCCCCCCCGGGGCTCCTGTCCAGATGATGATGATGATGATGATGATGATGATGATGATGATGATGACGATGACGATGACGATGACGTGACGATGATGATGATGATGATGATGATGATGATGATGATAATGGAGAAAATTATGATGATGGAGAAAATTATGATGATGATGATGATGATGATGATGATGATGATGATGATGATGATGATGATGATGATGATGATGATGATGATGATGATGATAATGATGATCACTGGCGTACTGGTGGGGGGGGGGGGGGGGCTTGGGGGCGCTTGCCCCCCCCCCCCCCCCCCCCCCCCCCAAATAGGCTAAATTTAAATCATGGCTTTTATCTAATTCGATAACAGTGATTGAAAGAAAGGAGTATTTCTTTAGACAAGAAAACTCAGATTTTACTTCATGTCAAGTCAAATTTCTTCCCAAGTATGCACCAGATTGCATAATTTCAGCTAAAACATTGCAAAAGCACATTTACCGTGCATCCACTATACCATCAACCTCTCCCATCACCTTCCCCTTCTCGGTTATCGTTTCGCTCCCTCGGGAATCGGTCTTGTATACCGTCCTGGAATACAATGTTCATGTGTTTGTCATAAAATAATGCTTTTGATGCACTGTTTGAACTGAATATGTCACTTTGCGAATATTATTTTTGGGGTGCATTTTTGTTTTTCTTCATGAATCAATCATAACCTCTTCTGGTTAAGAAGCATGACGATGATGACGCAGTAACGCACATTATAGTACAAAAGTCATGTCGTCAATTCAGAATTTCCTTTCCAGGTATGCACCAGATTGCACAGTTTTCAAGTCCAAAAATGCAAAGACTCCCTATCGTGGGAGGGGGGACACCCCCCTCACCACACCCTCCCCCCGCTCAGTCGCTTCGCTCCCATCGCAATATCCGGTGGTGATGCGGATTTTGTTTAAGCCCCCCCCCAAGATTTTGCTCATTACGCCACTTTACTCAGTGACATAATTAGATCCCAACCATACACATTTGTATCAGTCATCTCTTTTTGCTCATATCAACAAAGTATTAATATAATAACATGTTGTGCATCTATATAGACACGTGACTGGGAAGAATACATTTGGGGGGGGGGGGGGGGGGGTTGGTGTATAGGGTGCCCCTGCATGATGGTGGTGCGTGTATATGTGGGGGGGGGGGGGCAAATCCCATGTCAATATATCCCCTCTATATATCTTTCAAAATTAATGTGGGGGCATGCCGCCCCCCGCCCCTAACCTACATTGACGTTCATGGTGTCCCATAGTATTATGTAAGTTTTACGCGCAACTGACCATAATGTTCGTTCCATATGTTATTACTAAAATGATAATACTAACTGAAGTATATAACACAAACAACAACAAAAGTGCACTTTTGCTGTACTCCTGGCTCTGAATCAGCAGCCGTGACTGCATGTTGTGACTGGTTTTTCCTAGATA